>PVKE010003078.1:0-23588 GCA_004027555.1 Craseonycteris thonglongyai | reverse complement strand
ATTATGACCACCATGGTAGAACTTGCTTTTTATGAAATTAAGCCATGGAAATTAAACTTGGGGGGAAATAAGTTACTGTTTGGCCTTGGAGCCTTCTGACTGCTACACTGGAGAATTTCCAGAGCGTGTCAGACATAGCTACAGGATTCTGTAAGAGTCTTGCTTTTGACGTTTCAGTAAATTCAGTGAACATTTCTGTGCATGAGCAAACAGCATGGCTTTTAGAAGAGAATTATATTTAAATTTTCTGTTCATCCCTGTTATGGAGAAATTATTGTGATAAAGGAGACTCTAATCTTACGCTTTTGTTCAAATGAGTATATCATTCAGAAAAGTTCCCAAATAATTAGTGATGACAAATGTCAGAACAGTCACTTCATCCTGGAATACAGTGGCTTGCCCCTAACAGTGAGAGTCAAGGACATTACACAAAGAGTCATAGATCAGACAACAGCACCAAATACAAAGTCACCACTCAGTTTCTTTCTTATTTAAATTAATTGCCAGATCTCTTTGACAAGTTAAAAAGTAAATTGAATACCTTTATTTTCTCTACTTTTAAGCTTATCTAACTTGACCTAATAAAAATAAAAAAAGTAAATAATACCTTTCCCCATAGTCACCATTATTCCATTTAAGTATGACTCAAATCAATATAACATTGATGAATGTGGTTTAACTCTAATTATGTCAACATTATTTCTAGTATATTCTCTTAATAAAACAACATAGGCAAAAATAATTTCCCTCATAAGCAGAACCTGATGCTGTTAGATTGTTAGCACCAGAGATTTCTGTCTTATTGTTTTATTTTGTTTTAAGCATGACGCAGAACAATGAATTAGCATCTTCTTCCTATATGTGGAATGTTTTTGCTCAAACAAATGCTTGTGGCTCAAAATCCCCAGCTAAGGGTTTAGCTTGGGGATGACCAGGGAGATCTTAGCCCAGAGTGAGGTCAGGTTCATAAAACGTTCAAACCGGATGGCCCACATTGAGTTTCTTACAGCTTCTAACTCACCTCATGCCCTTTCTCGCCTTGGGTTTTGTATCTGCTCTTCTTGCCTGTAACATTGCCTAGCCTAGACCAAAATCTCCCAACCACCCTACCCTGCCCAAACACTCATTTTTATTCTACGAGGGTTGTCTTTCATCTTAAGTTGAATTTTCTGGAGGGAGATATTATTTGTGTGCTATTTGCACTGCTGTTCTGTAAATCCTCATGCCACTCCTCCTTGGTTGGGTGTCTGCCTCCTTCAGCTCACAGCTTAGCTCTACCCTCTTGCCCAGGTGCACTTGGATGAGTCACCTCTCTAACTGGTGTTCTCACCTCTCCAACTGGGCCTTGGAATATTCTTCCCTAATCTATTCAAGTTCAACTTCAAAGTCCACAGCCTGCTGCGTGGGGACCCCTAACTTCCAGGGTGAGGGAGGATCTCTCCTCTGCCATAGTTCCTACAGTTTCTCTCTGGACCTGAGGGGACATTTATACCTGCTGGGACTTCTCAACACCATCATGACCCTTCTTTCAAGTCTGGCTGATCTTCAAGGCATCCCAGTTTTAATCTCAGCTTCAACAACACTTCAGAAAAATGAACCACAAATTGAAATGAGTTTAAGATGAGTCAGAAGAGGCATGAGTGGAAACTCTAGGGAGCAAAAACTCATCTAGCTTGTTTTGCGTTTAGTGGTGACATGGACTGTACACATCTTCGCTCCTGGAAAGGGTAACATTGTCTCATGGGAGTGGAAGAGAACTGGCCTCATGACCTAGTGAAAGAACCTTATTCACAGAGGCTGAGAGAGAAGCTGGGTTTGGACAGGGGAACAGAACAGCTGGGTTGATGACCAAACAGAAATCCGGCAGAACAAGAGAGCCTTCCAGGTGAGGCATTTCACCCAGGAGTAATGTCTATCAATCAATTCATAAAGAGGTGGATTCTATCGTCAAATATGTTTGGGGAAAAAAATGGGTTGAAGAAAATTACATTTTCTGACTGAAGAATGTTTCAGGCTTTTCAATAGATAACGAGCATTCAGAATCTCCAATGATGGAATAGAGCAGAGGTCAGCAAACTTTTTTTGTAAAGGGCCAGAAAGTAAATATTTTAGGCTTTATAGTCTCTATGGCAACTACTCAGCTCTGCCGTTGTAGAAGCAGAGCGACCACTAACAAGGCGCAAGTGAATGGTGTCGCTGTGTTTCAATAAAACTTTATTTACAAAGTCAAGCAGGGGGCAGGAGTTGGACCATAGAACCCTTCATTCATTTGTTCATGTGTTAGTTATTTTTATGGGACAAAACTAAGAATCTTTCAGGCAAGACACACTCTGATTCACTGTTGTATCCTCGATATCTTGGAACACAGAAAACTCTCAACCAGAACTTGAATAGGAAATATTGAATTAAATAGTCAAATAAACAAAAAATCCTCCCAGAAGAGAGTCACTAAAGGAACACAGCTGATGATAATTGAACTATTTAATAAAAAATATATCGGAGCAACAAGAAATAACTGTGGTTTGAACAAAAAGATGAAGAAGAGGAGAGGAAGGCTCAGGATGAAGAGGAAGAGAAGAGACCGACAGGAAGAAATAAAACCTAAAAAGAAGGCAAAATAGAGGAAAAGGAGGAGGTACAGGAATAAAAGATGTGTTGTCACCCACACACAAAAAAAGGCTGTCTGTGCCCCTGGCTGTATACAAGAGCCTCTGTATCCTGAACCTTTAATGAGGTGCTAAATAACCCTCTTTAGCATGAATTAACAAGATCACTAGGCTGTTGTAATTGGAGAGAAAAAGATAAATCATCAGGAGATATTCCTAACAGAAATGAAGGTCATCACAAAATATTATTTAAAGTCATATTTACATATAAAAAGGACCAAATGGAAGTTGTCCCACTCCACACCCTCTCCCTGGTGCCTGGTGCAATGCATGAGAATCAGTACACAGTATAGGGTAGGCCAGGGGCTCTGGAATCTTCACCGAGCATCCTCCCAGAAGGGCCCGAGGGAGGCTGAGATGTGAGACTTGAAGGAAACCTGTGCAGGTGAACTCTCAGGGCTGAAACATCATGTCCCTCCCCAGTTAAGTGCCATGTTTGTGACTACATGCCAGCATCCCTCACTTGCCCGGGGTCTCCATGAGACCAGTGACCTTACCTATGTTCCCCACATCCATACCCTTTTGTTCTCAACACCCAGCCCATACTAGGACACTCAATCACCGCGTATGGAAAGCATTCTTCAATTCTTCAGGACTCCGCTCTAGAGCTGCCTCCTTTGAAAAGCTTTTCCACATGTTCCAACCTCGATAAAAAAGGCTCTCTCTTCTGAGACACTGAGGTATCCCATGCTCCCTTGGGTGGTAGCACTTAGAGAAGTAAACTGACATTGAAAAATGGCAAAAAGGACCAAGCCATTACCCACCCCAGTTAGTCACAGAGCTACTAGTGACAAGACCCTGTTCATTTCCATACCCCTATCTTTAGCATAGACCTAGGTACATAACACTCTCTCAGAAATTGCGTCTTGAATAGATACTGAGAATGCCACTGATATGGGCCAGATGAAGTAGTTTCCATTATAGGAATTTCTGGTCTCTTATCCTTAGCTCATCAACTCCCACTTCTACTTTTTTTCTCTCTAGTTCCTAGCCTTAGCCTGAATTGTAGAATATCTCCTATCTCCTGCGTTAGATAATGACACTGAAACTTAAATAATAGATTGCTTCTAGAATCTTGTCTGCCCCCAACTTTAATCATTCTGGAATGTACGTATTTGCTAAGTGTATTCCTGAAATGGGCCCTGTCTCCAGCCTTCATTAATCATCCTGGAATTTGGAATGTGTGCTCGCCAAACTTTGGGGAGTTGTATTTGCCAGCCTTCAACCTAATTATTCCTGGAACCTGTGATCTGTGCTTGTTGACTGTAATCACTGTGGCCCAGGATTCTTCCCAGGTCTTCTAGACCCAACTCCTGGGCAGATAACGCCCCAGGAATAATCAGCTGAGCTAGGGGAAGGGGCCTCAAGCTCACATAAAGCTTGGATGGCTTTGAAGTTTGCTTTTTTGGCCAATGCCTTCAAATTTATTACTAAATTTGTCTCCTCATCCAGGGGCCGTCAGCTTATGAATTATGGCCCATGAGGCTTCCAGCCCATCCCAACTGAAGAAGACAACATGGTCTTTCATGTGGATCTTGAGATTCCTCTCCTCCCTTTTAATTCAGTTAGGGTGAGAGTTCCATGAACTCCAAATAAGTAGGGACAGTGACCACATGCAGCAGGAAGTAGATGCAGAAAAGGAGACCTCCAGTCCCTCAACTTCCCATAGAGATTTATGGGAATCACCCCTCTCAAGAGGAAAGTGAGGCAGGTAGCTAAAGTAGGGGGAATATCAGGACCAGTTCCACAGGACCCAAATTCCACCTAAGCCTCATTATACCATCATTATAATATCATACATATGCTTGGAAGTTCATTAATATCATTATATCAGACTAAACTCTTTCTGGGAAGTAACTTACACAGGTGAATAAAGGTGATGTAATAGCTCGATGTCAATCAAGACCATCAATCAAAAGGCTCCATATCCAGAAAGGTGTAATTTATTTTTTCCTTCTAAGAAAAAATAAAATAAATCAAAACTGGGAAAGCCAGTATAGCTCAGTGAATTAAGTGCTCACTTTGCAGCCCCAGGAACTGAGGATCAAAACCCGGCCCCAGCTCATGTGGACCCATATGCTGAACTGGGATGTGCTTTCCATGTGGAAGGCGCCCAGTTTGTTTCTCAGCCCCTGGTTAGGTCCCTGGTTCAAGGGAGCGTGCCTCCCATGCGGGAGGCCCCCAGCCCTGTTCCTGCCCTGAGTAGCCCCAGCCCACCTGTGTGGAATGAAACCATGTCAGAAACTGATGACATACAACTATGGAGACTATTCTGGGCCCTCCCCCTTCTCTCTCTCTCTCTCTCTCTCTGTCTCTGTCAAAAACAATAAAGCAAGTCTTAAAAAAGAGAAAGAGAGAGAGAGAGAGAGAGAGAGAGAGAAAGAAAGAAAGGAAAGAAAGAAAGAAAGAAAGAAAGAACGAACGAACGAAAGAAAGAAAGAAAGAAAGAAAGAAAGAAAGAAAGAAAGCAAAGAATAAAACTGCCCAGACCCTGATAATCAGGACCTTTGAGACAACACCCCCACCTGCTCAGGCCCCCTGCTCCCACCTCTTGAGAGTGTACTTCTACTGCTCTTACTGCTTCTATTTTTAATAAACTTTTCTTTCATCTCTGTACTTTGGTGTCTCACTCAAATCTCTGTCTGGGATGCTAAGAACCTTGACACGGTGCTAAGGAGAGCCTCCCTCTCCAGTAACACCACTAAGATACAGAAAGTCAGTACCAGCTGTTACAGATCTTGGGCAAACTCTGCGGTGACCGCCAACGGAAGCTGAACCGTGATCTGGAAGGACCGACCAAGAACAGGAGAGGTGGCCCAGGGCACTCGTCATGTTGCTAGTATAGTAGCCCAAGAAAGGAATTCCTCCTCTAACCCAAAGTGTCCCAAAGTGTGTTGGCCGGTAACAGACATTGCTTTGGTAGTAAATGGATATTAAATAAAAAGGGGGCCTCCAGGAAGGTACAGGTAAACAAATAAATAATTGGGTGGGAGATGTTGAGAACCAGGTTTCTCACTGTTGTAGTGGGAGAACTGTTACAGATAAGCAAGGGGGGAAAGGCTAATAGAGCCAAGTGGACCCATGTAGTAATTAGAGTTAGAGACATCAGTGTGGACTCATATTTAGTTGAATATAGATACAGATATATAGATATTAGATATATATGAGAGATAAAGACAGACACAGAGATGGATATAGAAATATGTGTGTATGCATGGATATTAACATATATATACTGTATATATTTCCTAGTTCTGGGAGATTCAACAAGCAATGACACTCAAGTAGTTTTAACAACATGCAACATTCAGATCTTAGTTTCTAAATACCATTCTCAAAAAAAGAAAAGAAAAGGCTCCTTGGAGAGAGAAATGGCTGATTATAGGATTGGGACAGGGAATCTATAAGAGAAGTCTGGAGCATGCTCTAGTACCAGGGAGTAAAGACGTGCTCAAAAGACAAACTGAGGGTGTGTCAGAGAACACAGGAGTCAACTGAAAGAACACCCAATGACTCGTGACAACAGCTGGAATAATGAGCACAAAAATACATAATATAGTATTGGGTTAAAACCCAAAGCAGAACAGAAATATCCACAAGTTCATACTGACATCAGAAATGGCTGAATAAAGAAATAAACAGAGCACGTGCCAATCTCCCAGACAGGAGAAATCTACATAATTTATGTAGATACTCTGCGCTCAAGGAGGTGGAGCATATTCTCCACCCCTCAAGTTTGGGCCGCACATAGCAACTTTCTTCTATACGGGAAGGGAGGCGGGAACTCACGGGAACTCACTTTACAGTGGGGAAGCCTGCTAAGCCTGTCAGTCAAGCGATCATGGGCGACATCACTAGTGATAAGTCAGTTGATAGCACATATTTGTGATGTAATGTGATGAAAACAGCACTTCACTCAGATCTTCTTCCTCCAAAAAAACCTATAACCCCTGTCTTATCATGGGAATAACATCAGACAAATCCCGATTGAAGGTTATTCTTCCTGAACAGAGCGCCTCAAAACCGTCAAGGTCATCAAAACAAGGAGAGGCTGAGAAACTGTCACGGCCCAGAGGAGCCTAAGGAGACACGACTACTAAATGCACGCCAGACGGATCTCAGTATTTGTGGGGGATTTGTTCCAGGACTCACTGCGGATACCCAGATGGGCAGTTGCTCCTGTCGCTTACATAAAATGCTATAGTATTTGCATACAACCTATATTTGCGTTTAGACTGCAGCAGGGTATGCCTACACATCACTTTATTCACATGGATTCAGCGTAGTGCTAGCTCTGCTCTTTTTCCAGTTTTGCTCTTTGGAACTTACTGGGATTTTTGTTTCCAAATATTTTTGATTCACAGTTGATTCAATCTGCAGAGGCAATACCCACAGATACAGAGAGTTATGTCGTATCCTGAGTGGGAAAAGAATCTCAAAACTATGGAAATCCAAATAAAGTCTGGAGATTAGGGAACCATAATGTGTCAATATCAATTTGCTAATTTTGACAAATGGCCAGACTAAAGTAAGATGTTCATATCAGGGAAAATTGGGTGTCAGGTGTAGAAAGACTCTCTGTATTAGCCTTACAACTTTTCCATAAACCTCAAACTATCCCTAAATAAAAAGTTTAAAAAGGAAACAAAACAGCAAAGAAAATACAAACAGTGTTTTAAAAAAAAGTGCTCCTGAACACCAGGAGTAGGACCGCCACTATCTACGATAGCAAAGGTGCCCCTAGGAGTTGTACAAACAGGCCTCCTCGTGCTGCACCTGCCCCCGCCTTTTCAGCTCTACGCATGCTGTGGATGGGGACTCGGTATATCCCTCACCAGTCTGTTCTGGTTGTTTATCTATAC
Source organism: Craseonycteris thonglongyai (assembly GCA_004027555.1). Lineage (NCBI taxonomy): Eukaryota > Metazoa > Chordata > Mammalia > Chiroptera > Craseonycteridae > Craseonycteris > Craseonycteris thonglongyai. The sequence continues at coordinate 16,060 of PVKE010003078.1, read as the reverse complement.
CATTGATGCTGGCATTGCTTTTAGGTCATCCATTGCTGTATGGCTTTCATCGGGCAAGCTTCAGGCCAGCATTTTCACACTTCAACGTGCTTAAGAACTGCCTGGGGAAGTGTGTTGCAATGCACAATCCTGGGATCCATCTCAGAGAGTCCCATTTACTCACAGTCCAACTCATCTGCATTTTTTTGAATTGTTTTTGACAGAGAGAGAGAGAGATACAGAGACAGAGAGAGAACTGAACTGGGGGCACTCCCCAGTTCAGCATATGGGTCAGCACGGGCCGGGGCCAGGATTCTATCCTCAGTCCCTGGTGCTGCAAAGTGAGCGCTTAACCCACTGAGCCATCCCGGCTTCCCCTAATCTGCATTTTAATAAACCTCTAGTTGTTATCTGGGTCACACATTCTGATCAACCCTGCACTAACGGGCATGGACTCAGCATCGCTTACGACCCAGGGTCATTCTTTTGCTTTTGGTTCCACATCTTGGCACCATGAGGCTTCCTAGGCACTGTGAGCTTAACTGAGAGTTGACATTAGATAAATATTTGATAAAAGAATGAATGAATGTATGAACTGTCAAGATCAACATTCTTTTTTTTTTTTTTTCCTATTTAAGAACTTTGACATTGGGTATCATACCCAGGGCTCCATCCTTGTTAGGCGATCACAAACTATGGGAAATTAGATTTTAAAAAAGATTTAAAAAAACATCCAACACCCAAGACCTTTCACTGTGCAGGTCCTGACTGAGGTCTAACAGGGTGGGAAAGGTTTTCCTTCTGGGATGTGAGAGGGAATCATGCTATTTGTTGTTCTGAAGCTAATACCTTTTTTAGAATTTTTTTTTTTCTTTCTTTCTGTTTTGCAGGTTCCATTAGACTGGCTCGCTTTCTGAATCAGCAGCTCAATAATTAGTTTGGTTGCATTTGCAGGTAGAAAACTGGAGACACATTTTTCCCCAAGGCAGAAAAGTGCATGTGCAATTAACTAATTGCAGGCAGATCCTCAGCTGGTATTTGCTAGAAACACTTAGACACACACACCTGGATGTCCAAAATGCAGTCTCTGACCTGGGGTGTGGGGGTGGGGAGGCGGGAGAGAGAGAGAGACAGAGAATGATACGCTCTGAAGAGGTGAGGTGTTTGAGCAGAGAAAAGGCCCCGGGGCCACGGGGGCTCCTGCAGAGGTCACTCCCCAGGTGACTCCAGTAGCAGGAGGGCCACATGGGAAGGTGGAATGTTCCGTGTTCCCAGAATTCTTTTAGAATGGCTGTCATTGTTTAAGTTAGAATATTGTCGGTTAATTGTTGGCGCTGAAAGAAACATGATGAGCAGGGGACCGGTTCTGCATGGACTTAGTGTATTTGAATAATTTAGACCCCCGCCGTTAATTTGACAGGACTGTTTTTCTCTCGCAGCGGCCCGCTGCTACAAGAATTAAAACTGTCGGGAGTAGCTGGGGCCGCGCTAGAGTTTAGTAATGAGGTTTATCAGTCAATAAATGATTTTATACAGCAAATTAAACTGTAAATTTCGTTTGGGTGGTAAATATTTAGAGAATAAAGATATCTGGCTAATGAGGAGGGCTGGATGTTTAAAAAAAGAGAGAGAGAAGGAAAAGAGGAGATGTCAGCTTTTGAAATGTTGACTGTGGTTTGTAGGGTTGGATGACAATTTGCGTCCCTTACATCTCTCTCTCTTTCTCTCTCTCTCGCTCTGTAAATAACAGGATGGCTTCTTCATTGTATATTTCAGGATGCAAAGGAAAATCCGCCCATTTTTGACTTGTGCCTACCACCAGAATGAGGTAACCCTCCCCTCACAAGGTCCTTACATAGGGGGGAAATTATGCAAATTGCTTCTACAGTATCTGGCACAAGGTTCACCCTTCCTGCTATGATTTATTTTCAAATGCAGACACCCCAGTGCTATGCTGCCCAGCATGGTCGCCACTCACCACATGTGTCTCTTCAAATTTAAACTTCCATTAATTACGTTAAATTAACCAAATATTTTGTTTCATGGCTTTCTTTGCCATGCTGCTGGTGCTCAGGAGCTGCGTGTGGCTGGTGGCTGGGGTTTTGGAGAGCACAGACATGGATACTCAGAGCCATTGGGACAGCACGATTGCAGAGCCTGCGTGACAATGTCCTGTTTCCTGAGCTGGGACACCATAGACCACGTGGTGCCTGAGATGGTTCAATTGGCTTAAGCTTTTTATCATTATTGCGACTAGTGAGCTAGGATAGCAAAGTGAAGCAAGTTGGCTCAAGGAATGAGCCACATGGAGGGGTAACGGAGATGAAGCCCTCCCCCAGATGCTGGTGAGGATTTGGGGTTACATGACTGGAAGTGTAGATGTTCTTTGAACATCATCTTTCAACTCTCCTGACTCTACCCTTCCCCTGCCTGCTCCCCCTCCCCCCTCCCCACAGGCTGCCAACAAGATGGCTACAGCAGTTCTTGGCCTCTGTCTGCATACTCCAATGTCCAGCAGATGACAGGGGGTCACTTTACAATAGCTCTACCCAGTAGAAGTAGAATGTAAGCCATCTACCTCTTTATAAATTATTTCATACAATCAAAAAGTTTAAAGAAACCAATAAAATTAGATTTGCTAAAATATACTTCCTTGAACCCAGTCTATTCAGAATACCTGTACTGGAATTTCAGGGAAGCTGGGATGGCTCGGTGGGTTAAGTGCTCACTTTGTAGCCCCGGGGTCTGAGGATCAAATACCAGTACCAGCCCGTATGGCCCCATGAGCTGAACTGGGGTGTGCCCCCAGTACAGTTCTTGCCGGGGCCCATGCGGGAGGCACCAGGCTTGGTTCCTGCCCTGCGCAGCCCACTGCCCACCTATGGAATGAAACTATGTCAAAAACTAATGACATACAACTATGGAGACTGCTCTGGGCACCGCCCTTCTCTCTGTCTCTGTCTGTCTGTCTCTCTCTCTGTAAAAACAAACAAACAACAAAAAAAACAGAGTAGTGGAATTTCAATATGAAATCAAGAGTAAAAAATATTAAGAGATATGACATCCTTTTATATACTAGGTCTGGGGAAGCCAGGATGGCTCAGTGGGTTAAGCGCTCACTTTGAAGCCCTGGGGACCGAGGATCGAATCCTGGCCCTGGCCCATGCGGACCCACATGCTGAACTGGGGAGTGCCCCCAGTTCAGTTCTCTCTCTGTCTCTGTATCTCTCTCTCTCTCTCTCTTTCTCTCTCTCTCTCTCTCTCTGTCAAAAACAATAAATAAATTTTTTTTTTAATCTATATATACTGAGTCTTTGAGATCTGATGTCTATTTGAACTCACCACACGTCAAAGTGCTTAGTTGCCACATGGGACTAGCATCTATCTTACTGTACAGTGCAACTCTAGAAAGTTCTCTCAGAAGAGTGAGTAAGCCCCCAGAACATTGTGTCTCATACCTCACTGGCCCAGTGAGGTCCCATGTCCCTCACTGAATGGGAAAGCCAATGTCCTTGGGACTAACCCAGCTCACCTTTGATGTTGCAGGTAGAGTAATTTTTCTCAAAGCACCTGACTACTTAAAGAATCTGAGAAACATGAAGCATATGTTAAAAACCTAATAAAATGAGTCTTTGGGGTTGGGGAGGGGGTATTTTGGGTACTGGGTGATCCACCAACCATGTCCACAGCTTACTGGCTTCCCTGCTGGGGAGCTTGCTGACCCCGGTTTCCGGGTCCATTCTACCCTTGACTTAGATAGCTGTCCTCTGACCGGGGAGATCTCTGAGGGCTGGGCGTGAGGAGATTTTCCTCTCTGTGAATCCAAGAAAGCTGACAGTCATGGAACAGGCCCTGCCATCCAACTCCTTGGAGATTGATTTGAGAGGTATGGGCCTCATGGGGCTGATTGGGCCCTTTTGGGTAGAAAGCTGCTTTGTCACATAATCCCTAGCTGCTGTTTAAGCAACTTACATGCCCTTAGTATCCAAAGGAACACCAACGGAAAGGCATGTGCTTCCTAGGGGGCTGGGAGGGTTGGAGGAAAGGCTAAAAAGTGTCAAGATTCTGAGCATGTGGTCATAATAATGATGGTTAGCACTAATTAAAAACACACTAAGTACTGTGTATGCATCACCTCATTTAATTTGCTAACGAAAGTAATGAGTAAAAGAATACAAATGGGTTTGTGTTTTTTATTAGATTAACGTAAGCCTCTATATTCCATTTTCTCACTTTCATCTCTGTCAGACAGACACACATTTGGGGAGTCACAGCAGCAGGCTGTGGAGTATGGGGTGGTTCTCTGAGCATTGTGGGTGAGGAACTGTTGCTCATAAATAGGAATTAGGAACAGGCTCTGAGCCTGAGGCAGGGCAATGCTGAGTTTAAGTTGGAATCATGAACCCCACAGCGTACAATTCTTAGGTGCGGGATTGTCCCACTGTGTTCCCCGTGTCTAGCCAGGTCAGGGGAAGATCAAGGACAGACAAATTGTGTGTTGACGGAACTGAAGCTCACATCCTCACCCTGACTATTTTGTGAGCATGCACTTTGCTTTCAGCAAATCTGGGTTCCACTGAGTGATCAGTCACTTTCTGCCTATGTGACCTTGGACAAATGATATAATATCTCTAGGCCTCAGTGTTCTCATCTGCAAAACAGTTGATAAGGGGGTTAATTCACACATCCATCACCTCACCACACATGGCATTGGGGTTTAGAGTAACTGACAAGATGCCAGTCAAATAGTTACCACTGAGTTTGCCACATATAACAGAAGCCCAGTAAATGTAAGCTCTTACCAGTAATAATCTTCGCCACCATTGCCACAGGAACAAGGGTAACGAAACCAAACCCCTTGTACTGGATACAAATTACTTAATTCACCATGCTTTCTGATGACAGACTTTTATTCATCTTTGCAAGCACTAAAACAAACAAACAATCTATTGGGTGGGGAGCAGAGAAAATTACATTTTGTTGAAGGATGAAACAATATGGGAAAATATCTTTTGGATGGAGAAAGTTCTTCTTGACAGAAATTTCTGTAAACATTTTCTGTAAAGGGCCAAACAGTAAATATTTTAGGCTTTGCAGGTCACATGGTCTCTGTCACAAGCACTCTTAATAACATCATGGCTATATTTCAATCAGTCATTTTTATATTATAGGTCTGATATGCAGATGAGGACTCTTATTTTTTCCCAGTTTTACTGAGGTATAACTGACAAATACAACTGTATATATTTAAGGTGTACAATGTGATATATGTATACATTGTGAAATGCTTATCACCATCAAGCTATGGTAATTAACACATCCATCCCCTTACCTCACAGTTACCCTATTTTTTTGTATGATGAGAACATGTAAAATCTACTTTATTAGTCAATTTCAACTATACAATACATTATTATTAACTATAGTCACCATCCTGTACCTTAGATCCCCAGAAGTACTCATGTGATAACTGATAGCTTGTACCCTTTGACCAACATCTCCTTATATACCCCACTTCCCCAACCCCTGACCACAACTGCCATTCTCTCTGATTCTGAGTAGAGATCATGCAGTATTAGTCTTTCTGTATGTGGCTTATTTTATTTAGCATCGTGTCCTCAGGGTTCATCTGTGTTGTCACAAATGGCAGGATTTCCTTCTTTTTATGGCTGAATAACATTCCACTGTATATAGTTTGGATTACAAAAACTTGCGTGGCGGGTCACGTTTGGCCCACGGGCCTCGATTTGCAGACTTCTATCCTAAACAAACCCTGCCCAGGCCTTTTTTCTCTTTGCAGCTTTCCTAATCCTTATACAATCCACTCCCTTCCCAGCAATTCCACAGCCTTTGCTCATGCATCTATGAGCAGAGTCCTTACTAAATCGTTCTCTGGTGCCACTTGACACGTTTCTCACCTCCTGCATTTATCTTTGATTTTAGATCAGCTATCAAGAGCTTCAACATGGGCAACGATCAGGCCCTTTGGGTGCTCAGTCTCCATTGAGGTGACTTAATAACTGAAGCTAAAAGGAGACCATCACACGTGTTGAATGAACGCTCAGAGATGGTTTAAGAAGAAAGGCACCTTCTCCTAGAGGAAGCCATATTGGCCACACACATACAGAAGCCAGGGCTGGGGTAAATGACCCTTGGGGGCATGAGGGCCCCGTCCCCAGGCAGCCCAGCTCAGCCATTTCTCCAAAACCAGCTCGTGCGCCATGAACCATTCTTTCATTGAACATGGCATCTGTTAAACAGCTTTGAATCTTTTTTTTTTTTAATCTTATTTTGTCTGAGAACATCTGTCCATCTGGACACTCTCTTCCTGAGCATTTCACTTCTACTTTTGATGTAACTATCAGATGTTCTCTCACAGATTCTGGGACAGATCTGGATAATATTGAACAGACATCAATTATACTGATGTCATGAGGCATGCCAGTCTCAGCAGGGAAAGTGGCAGCTTCCTTACCATCACACCAGTAGGCTTCCTGACTAATTTGCTGCTGATGTCAATAACAGCTCATGGCAGAGTTGGATAGTGGTGCGTGTTTCCCACCTCATTCTTCCCTGTTGATCCTTTCCTCCAAAAAGGGATGAATCTGCCCCTTTTATGGTAATTCCCCACATTGTAGGCATTTTAGCTAGCCTATTATTATACTAAGTATTCCCTTAAACACGACTTTAGTAGTAGACAGAGTGTCAGTTGTTTCCTTGAACTTGTGCCATTCTTATTTTTTTATTCAAGAAGCATCCAACTCAGAATGCCGTCCCCCCTCCCCCCACCCCACCTCCCAACCCCAGCCCCAAACACACCCTTCTTGGAAAGTTCTGGAAACTCATTTAGGGATGACTTGCAAGTTACATACATATTCAGACCAGGCCTCCTGCAGGTAGGTAGTTGACTAGAAATCACCTGTTAACTTCTCTCTGGGTGCCTGTTAACCTCTTGCTCTGATGCTTTTAAATAGTTTGGTTACAGCTTTTGAAATAGTCCTCAGCTCTGATCACGTGGTGATCTGGGTAGAGTGGCATCTTCAGAGATAGCATGGAAGCCCCGCTCTATCCCCCACCTCTTGGCCTGTGCATCGCTTCTGTCTGGCTGTTTCTGAGTTTTATCTTTTTATAATAAACTGTAACCTAGTAAGAAGAAAAAGAAAGAAAAAGAAAAGAAATAATCCTAACTTATCTGTGCTTTAGTGAGTGACCTTTATATATTATTCTTTAGAAAAATGAGTGAAATTCACATAAATCCTTAGTCTGTGATTGACACAATTATAATATTGGTTTTTCTTTTCTCTCCTTTTTTTTTTCTTTCTTTTTTTAAATTTTTTTACAATTGAGACTATGTAAGTTTCTCACTGAAGCCTTGAAAGTCATTTACTAGATTGAGGTAAACTATATAATGGACTCAGTCATACTTCTCTAAATGGAGTAAAACTTTGAAAGCTACCCTATGACACATTACTGCTTAAGCTCAAGGATGACTCTTTTGGCTCTTGCTAACTAAAGCCTCCTTTTCCAGGGAGTTCAGCTCTATTACTCACCTCTTCAAAAACTATTAATCACCTATTTGGAAAACAATTACTTATTTGTTTGAATAACTTCTATCCTTATGAATTTCAGGTTATGAAACCAGAGGTTAGCAATGTTTCCTTTAGGAGTTTGAGGGGGTGCCTTTTCTTTTTTCTTTCCTTTTTTTTTAAGATTTATTTTATTGTTTAAGAAAATGAGAGAGAGAGAGAGAGAGAATTGGGGAGGGCCCAGAGCAGTCTCCAGAGTTATCCATCATTCATTGTGCCGTGGTTTCGTCCCATACAGGTGGATGTAGAGCCACGTGGGTTGGGAACTGAACAGGGGGCCTACCTCATGGGGAGCCACCTTCATCCAGTTGGCTACCAGTTGCACCACACTACAGTACATGGGGTTGCATGGGCCGGGGCAGGGAATCAAACTCTGGACCTCACAATTGTGAGGTAAGCCCTCAACTGCTGAGGTATCCCAACATAGGGAGTGCCTTTTATTACATACTAGGCATCTGTCAACCCTACAGTGAATGGGCTATGGTCTGTGTCAAAATGATAGTCCCATGGGGAAGCCGGGATGGCTCAGTGGGTTAAGCACTTGTCATGCAGCCCCGGAATCCGAAGATCGAGTCCCGGCCACAGCCTGTGTGGACCCATGTGCTGAACTGGGGTGTGCTTCCCATGTGGGAGGCCCCCCCGCCCACCTGTGTGGCATGAAACCATATCAAGAACTGATGACCTACAACTATGGAGACTGCTCTGGGCCCTCCCCCTTCTCTCTGTCCCTCTGTCTGTCCCTCTCTCTAAAAAACAATAAAATAAACCTTAAAAATAAAAAAAAATGATGGTCCCCTCTGTAATTAAAATAAAGCAAAAAATAAATTAAAAAGGAAAAGAAAAACAGCTAATATTTTGAAATAATGACTAGATCAGAAGTTAGGCTAACATAGATACTAAGTTGTAGCCTATTAATATGGTCTCTGTTTTAAATGTAAGGTATGATAAAGAGTCTGTTTCTTTAAAAACAAAGTCTCTGGTTCTTGATTTTTTTTCCATTCGGACTTATTGTGCTTAATAAGATGGTTTCAAGGTCTATCCATGCTGTCACAAATGGCTGTATCTCATCTTTTCTTATTTCTGAGGAGTATAACATTGTGTAAATGTACCATAACTTCTTTATCCAGACATCTTTCAAAGGACAATTTGGTTGATTCCATGACTTGGCCATTGTAAACAATGCTGCTATGGGAAAGGGGGTAGCAAGAAGGGGGCATCAAATATATGGTGATAGAAAAAGAACTGACTCTGGATGGTGAGCACATCATGCAATACATAGACGATGTAAGGTAGAATTATATACCTGGAACCTCTGTAATTTGTACCAGTCAATGTCACCCCAACAAATTTGACAATTAAAAAGAAATAAAATTGTAAAAATATGTCTCTGAAATTCCATTGCGTGTGTATATATAAAATGGGAATTATAAGGCTTAGTAAGACTCTTTGGCTCTTTCCCCATCCATCCCACAACCTTTATCTGAGAACATCTCCCCCACAACATACATGAAGCAGCCACTAAAACCACATGGTGACAAGTAAAGTCCCCATTCCCAACCACAGTGGTCACATCTATCTGGACCAAAAATGGCCACTTGTCCCAGAAAGAAATATTTGGTGGCTGGATGAACCAGATTCTCCCCCTTGGGAATACGAAACTGGGACATAGGAACACAAGTCTTAAGTTGTGGCCTTGAAAAATGTAACACTTTCCATGGCATGGCTGTGTTTGGACCACATGCAATGAAGCAAAGAAGCCTAATTGGCAACAAATGAAAGAGAAAACAAAAAGAAAGCTGTATAGAATTCGACACAAAACCTGATGTGTCCCCAGGAAAGGGGGACTGCCTTGCTTTCATTGACAATATTTTGGTATCAGCTAGTGTCCCTGGTGACCATTGCTGCCACTCGCTCTCCTTGGCTTCCGTAAGACTGCTCTGTATCTTTCTTCATAAACTCTTTTGCTTTTGCTTAAATTACTCTTTGCCGCTGACTACTGTCAGACGTAAAGATAAGAGGAGACACGCATCTAAACTGCTTAAGACATTGCAGGACTCAGATTTAAACCAATACTTTCGTTTCTCCTCACTTGTATGGGTTGACATGTGACATGCATATGACAGGGTCTGTGTTCTGGAAAATGCTGTGGTGGTCTAAGTTTAAGTGAGGTGACATTATCTACAGGTTTCAGGTAGTCAGTGTAGTTTAGACATGGAGGATGGGAAGCCTCCTTCAAGAATAAGGTCTTATTGAGCTTCTATCATTTTAAGTTCACAGTGTGTTTGCTTATAAGTACGCACGTATACACATTAGAACATTTTTTTTCAGAATCTTTAAGTCTCTGTTTATCTGATCATTGGCTCAAACTATTAAGCCTTTCCTCTTGCTCAAGTTTGTTCAACCCATGGTCCATGGGCTGCATGCTGCCTAGGGTGGCTTTGAATGTGGCCCAGCACAAGTTTGCAAACTTTCTTAAAGCACTCTGAGATAGTTTTGTGACTTTTTTTTTAGCTCATCAGCTATTGTTAGTATTTGTGTATTTTACATGTGGCCCAAGACAATTCCTCTTCCGATGCGGCCCAGGGAAGCCGAAAGGTTGGACACCCCTGCTCTTCTTGCTCATGATTCACGGATATTAGTCTTCCCCCATCTCCTCTACCTCCTCCTCCCTTCCATGATCTTATCAACGCTCAAGGGAGGAAATGATGCATTCTGGCTTTGTTAGGGGCAGACAGTAAGGGTCCCTGGAACCAGACATTACAGAATAACTACGTAGGCAATCATATGGGGTAGGTAAAAGTGAGAAAACTGAAGTAAATAAGTGTTTCACAGATATTAGTTTCCTATATTGGAAGAGCACGACAGCTCATCACCAGACAAACTGAGGCTAGATTGTGAGAGTCCTTGATAATTATGCTACAGAGTAAGAATTTTTACCTCAAAAGCACAAAGGTCCCCTTTGAGCCAATGGAATAGAAAATCCTTCTATACGAGTCAAGTGTTATAATCAGGTTGGTGAGCAGGCTTGTGACAGCCAGACCCTACAGACACCCTTCACTGAAACTCTTCTGCCAGTATTCATGGCCCGGTGTTGTCACCTCCCATGCTGAGTCTAGGCTGTTCTAGCATCTCCTCATCACCTGTAGAATGTGGCAGAAGTGGCTCTGCATTTTGTAGCTTCCACTCTCAGGCTTTGGGGAGCTCTAAGCTGCCATGTAAGATCAGGATATGAAAGGACTTTGTGAACTGATGTGGTTCAAATGTGATACAGCTGGGGCTGTGAACCACAACATCAAAATAGTATCACTTGGGTCATGAGATGGCTAGGCCCAGGTGTGCCTGGAATGGTGCCCCTCTTCTCTGCAGAGGGAGCTGGTCAGGCAAAGATGGCCTGTCACCTGATTGATTGGCTGTACCTGCTTAGCACACTATGGTGAAAAGGATACTGAAAAGCAACTGGTTAAGTGTGAAAGTGCTGTGATTGATTAGTGATGTCTTCCATGGGCATGGGGTGAGAAGTTACATATTGCACCTATGTGATTTGTCATCTCAGAAATGAGGATACTGCCCTTGGGCCTAATTGACTGCAGACAGTCAAACTCTATAGTCTTGGGGGTAGGGAGAATAGTTCTGATCAACCAGTTGACTCTCCTTCAGCTGAGCAAAGAGCTAAGAGAGAAGCAGAAGAGACAGCCATGATGAAAGGGAGAGCCAGCATCTGAAAGCAAAGATGCTCCCTTCATTTCAGGATGAGCCAGACCAGAGCCTCCAGCCATAACCAGGCTCTGGTTCAACAGGTGTGAGACATTCACTCTATACATTTCCTCCTAACAGCTCTGTCAAGGGTGATATTGAAGGGCTGACACTGAGCCAGCCCAGAAACTCAGAAACTCATCAGCTCCTGTGGCTCAGAGAGCTCCCCTGGCTGCCTGGGCCCCTTTGGAGATGCCAGAGCTGAGCGGCTAATAAGCCCTGACACAGAGCAGCCAGCACACTCAATCCTACCAAGCGCTTCTTCCTGGGGCTCACTGGCCTTGCCTGTTGGGTGTTTGTTTTTCAAGTGCAAGATGCAAGAGCATGCACCTGACTCCTGGTGAAGAGCTCAAAGCTTTCTCCAACACACATGCTAAACACACTGGTCTGGGCATGTTTGTTACTTTGATGGGTTTTGTTGTGTTGTATTTCCTTCATAAAACCTTCAACAAGCTGTAAAACAAGATGTGTGTAAAGCAACTAAACCCAAGTGCTGCAGGTATCCTCATTGTTTCAACCCTGAGATTGACAATAGAAGACAAAATATTTCAATAAAATAAAAGTATTGTCAGCAAAAAAAACCCCAAAACACGGTATGGTGACATACTGAGAATGCAGCACTATGATAAACTAGTAAAAAAAAATAATTGACGAAAAGCAGAAACACATAAGACTGCAATTTAATCTTTTTATTTGAAATATAAATATTGTTACTATCAAGCTTGACAGTATAGAAAATGTGTGCCCTGCAGCCTTCTGACAAAACAAAATTTATATTTAAAACTTCCTGAAATAATACCTTTCATCCATAGGGTTTTGTCACGTTGCAATGGCTCTGAGCCTACTATATGGCCCAGCACCTTTAATTATTTTATGCCTAGAAGACACATTTTAAATAGAAGAGGCGGATTACAAGAATTTTGACAGCTGAAGCTGATTAAAATACTGACAACATGCACTCTATAGAATTCCCTGAGGTTTTTGTCAAAGACCCATAGGAAAGTTAAAGACAAGAATCAAAAAAAAAAAAAAAAAAAGTATTTTTACCCACCAGCATGAAACATTCAGGCCAGGCTAGTGTCGTGTGCAGCCTGGCCCTTGACAGAGAAACTTTTAACAAAAATTCCCTTTTACCAATGTAGTAAGGCCACAGACTGAAAAACCGGTCAGCTGGGTGAATTTGCTAATCTGTTTCCAGTTAACAAAGCGCAGGGCCTTTTCCAAGGCCAGCTGTTTCATCTCATTTGCTGAAGAGAAGAAAAGCTGGATGGCTCACTTATTTATTTATCAGTTTCTTTTACAAGGGCGTTACCAACTGGGCCAGTTTCCTGGATCTAGTCCCCACTGTTGTTTCTCATTAAGGAGTGTGACTTTTACAGCCACCAGTGAAAATCTAGTCTCTACCAATCCAATCAGTGCTGTTGCCAGTTGCCTGGGGTAGTGAGTTGGAAGCCACTGCAGTAAAGGAGGAATCAGTCTGGAGATGATTTCTAAAAGCAGGTCTCTTGACATCTGAGGCCAGAATTTTAGGGCTGCATCTTCATGCATTGGTTGAGTCCCATGTGCATTCATTCATTCACTCATTCATTGTGTTGGTATAAATGAAGGACCTTTTCTGGGCAAAACTTCCAGGGTCCTTAACCTTGAGGAGGGTACCCATCTAAAAAACCATAGCCAAATAATAGCATGTCCTTCAGAAATAATGGAGAAATAGAAGATATTCCCAACCCAACAAAAGCTAAGGGAGTTTAGCACCACAAGACATTCCTTATAAGAAATAGCAAAGAGTTCTGCAAGTTGAAATGATAGGATATTAAGTAATAACATGAAAACATATATAATTACAACACTCACTAATAAAGGTAAATATACTCATATAATCAAATTCAGGCTACCTAAATACTGAGATGGTGGTGTGTAAATCACTTTTCTGTCTAGTGTAAAAGTGTAAGAAACAATGATATTAAAAGTAACTGTAGCTACCTTAATTTGTCAATGGATGTACAATATAAAAAGATTTAAAGTATGACATCAATAAAGTGTGGGAGAAGGAGAAATAAAAGTGTAGAGTTTTGTATGCTATTGAAGTTAACAGACTGATATCTGTAAGATGTTTTATGGTAGCCACAAAGCAAATAACAATAGTAAATAGAAAAATATAAAGAAGAAAGAAACAAAGATACTAAAAACAAACAAAACAACAACAACAAAAACCCAGAAAATAACAATATGTAAATAGTGAGGACTATTGATAGTCACTTTAAACCTAAATGGACTAAATTGTCTCAGCAAAAGACCTAGGGAAACAATGATACACAGCCTACAAAAGAGTCCCTTTAGCTCTAAAGCAGGGGTGTCCAACATTTTGGCTTTCCTGGAACACACTGGAAGGACAATGGTCTTGGGTTACTCATAAAATAGACTAACACTCATGATAGCTGATGAGATTTAAAAAATGAAAAAGGTCACAAAAAAACCCTCATAATGTTTTACACATTGGTGTTGGGCCTATTCAAGGCAATCCTGGGCCACAGGTTGAATGGACATGCCTGATCTAAAGACACAGCTAGGCTAAAAATGAAGGAATGGATACAGATATTTTACACAAATGGTAATCAAAAGAGAGCAGGAGTGCTATACTTATATTTGATAAAATAGACTTCGGTCAAAATCAGTCACTATATAGTGAGTGACAAAGCAGTCAATTTATCAAGAAGACATAACAATTGTAAAAATACATCCACCCTACATTGGAACACCCAAATATTTAAAGCAAATATTAACAGAACTGAAAAGAAAAATAGGCAGCAATAGTACAGGACTTCAATACCACATTTTCAACATTGTGTACATAATCCAAACCAAAAATTAATAAGGAAACAGCAGACCTGAATAACCCTGTAGGCCAAATGGACCTACGAACATGCAGAACATTCCATCCAACACCACCAGAATATACATTCTTCTTAAAAATGCATGAAATATTTCCCAAGATAGATCATATGTTAGGCCACAAAGCAAGTCTTAGCAAATTTAAGAAGACTGAATTGATATCAAATATCTCTTCTGACTACACTGCATAAAACTAGAAACAAAACTATATTACAAAGCTGTAGTAATCTTAACAGGATGGTACTGGCATTAAAACAGACCCATTGACCAGTGGAACAGAATCAAGAACCTAGAAATAAACCCACACATATACAGTCAGCTAATATTGAACAAGGGAGCCAAGAATATAAGTGGGGAAAGGATAGTCTTCTCAATAAATGGTGTTGGGAGAATTGGATATTCACAGGCAAAAGAATGAAACTGAACTTCTCATTTACAGCATTCACACACACACAAAAGACTTCAAATGAATAAAAGACCTAAAAGTGAGACCTGAAACTGTACAATTACTAGAAGAACACATAGGAAAAACACAGAGAAAAAAAGCTCCTTGACATTGGTCTTGGCAACAATTTTTTTGGAGATGACACCTAAATGCACAAGTAATAAAAGCAAAAGTAAACAAGTGGAACTACAACAATGTTAAAAGCTTCTGCACAGCAAAAGAAACAATGGACAAGATAAAGAGGCAACCTATAGGATGGGAGAAAATATTTGCAAGCCACACATCAGACAAGGAATTATTATCCAAAATATACAAAAAAAACTCACATAGCTCAATCGCAATAAAACAAATAATAGGAGTTAAAGGGGTGAAGACCTCAATATACTTTCTTTTTCCCCAAAGAGGACATACAAATAGCCAACTGGTACGTGGAAAGATGCTTAACATCACTAATCATCATGGAAATTAAAATCAAAACCAGAGTGAGATATTAGCTCACACCAGATGGAATGGCTACCATAAAAAAAACAAGAGGGGAAGCCGGGATGGCTCAGTGGGTTAAGCGCTCACTTTGCAGCGGCGGGGACTGAGGATCGAATCCCGGCCCTGGCCCGTGCGGAACCATATGCTGAACTGGGAGCTCCCCCGGTTCAGTTCTCTGTATCTCTCTCTCTCTCTCTCTCTCTCTCTCTCTCTCTCTCTCTGTCAAAAATAAATAAATAAAAATATATTTAAAAAAAGAGATAACAAGTGTTGGCAAGGATATTGAGAAAAGGGAAGCCCTGTGTACTACTAGTGGGAATACAATTTGGTACAGCTACAATGAAAAAGCGTATATAGACGCCTTAAAGTATTTAAAATAGGACTACCACATGGTCTAGTAATCCCACTTCTGAGTATACATTCAAAGGCAATGACATCAGCATCTCAGTATCTGCACCCGTTCCTTGCAGCACTATTCATAACAGCTAAGATATATATGGAAACAACCTAAGTGTCTACTGATGAATGAATGGATAAAGAAATACGATATCAATATACACCAGGGGTGGCCAACAAGTCGATCGCGAGGCCAATTTTGGTCGATCGTCGATTGCTCGCAATGTCTGGGGTGGAATTCCGTGTACCATGGACTTTGAAGCAATGGTAGCTCTTATAACTCCAGCGGCGCCGCTGCGGCGCCCGGCTGATTTGAAGCAGCAACTTGAGCGGCGCCAATACAGCGCCCGGCTGATTTGAAGTGTCAAATCATAACATACAATCCTAAGAAACCGACAAAATGGGGTATCAGAGTTTATACTCTAGCTGACTCAAAGACTGGCTACATTTGCTGCATTTTGCCATATTATGGATCACTCACAACAGAGCTCTTGGTCAGACCCGATTTACCTGTTTCATCAAGAAT
>PVKE010003077.1:0-75603 GCA_004027555.1 Craseonycteris thonglongyai | reverse complement strand
CAATTATAACAGAAGATAATAGATCCTATCATAGGTGTTGTGACAGCCTGAAGTGGTATATTATGGCAAGATTTTGGGGGGTGTAAACTTAGAATGGGTCACGTAACTCTTAGCTTTCATTTTATCATCTGTAAAGTAGAGATCATAACAGAACCTCTTGCTGTGATGAGGAGTAAATGAATAATCCTTTTAATAGCCCATCTTAGGTCCTAGATAAACATTATACATTGGCATGTACTATTTTTATAGTGAGAGAAATATAAAATAACTTTCAATGAAATAAACATAGGAAGAATTGCAAGAGTCTGGGCTGTCAAATTTTCTGGCTTCCAGAAAATTCTTTATCTCACCGCGGAATCTTTTTCCAAAACCATTTTCTATGCTGGTCTGACTCAGTCAGTTTCCTCAGTCCCACTGAGGCTGTTTTCACATGTTTGACAAACCACGTGACACTCCCCATGCTGTGTCTAATCCCTGTGTGAACTCCCCAGACCAACTATTCTCTCACTGACTCTCTGTCTACCTAATCCACATCTTATCTCAAGTTCTCAGAGCCAACTATTTTCACCTTGGAAAAGGGAGCTTGCTAAAATAAGCTAGTCTACCTTAACTTTTCAGCAGGTGAGAGGCAGTTGGAGGTAGGCACAAGTCTTCCTGTACTTCTTACCCAAAGACTCCCCTGTTACAAAAGTTTCCTCGGGACAGTTCTACTTGTTGTCTAACTTATCAGAATGTTTCTCGAACAGTGAGAGATTATTGCCAGGCAGCACAGTACACTGGCTTTGTAGAAGCCTGGTAAGTGAGATATTTTGAAGCCCTTATCCTATGCCTCAAATCCCCAGTGTAAGCCCTCCTAGAATCCTGTCAAATACGTATCCACCTAGAATTGGCACTGACCTTTCAAAGTTCTGGAATTCTAGTTGCTATCACTATTAGTAAGGCATTCTCACTATTGCTGTAATTATTTCCCTGGTTTTATTTCAAGGATAAAAATAATACAAGACAATTATCAGAAATTTAGAAAATAAATACAAATATATGGAGTTAAATAGAAATTGTTAGCTATTTTGATAGCCAAAACAATCTCAATTTTTTTTTTCTTGAGGGGGTGGGGTCATAAAAGAACGTTCAATTCCCATGTAGGTATACATTGTTCAAAGACAGTCAATATGTTTTAGAAGTGGTTGGCTTTTAGGAATGACTTATGAAATAAAGTAATTCACTAACTTTTAAAATTAGCCTTGGAAAAATATCTTCCCTGCAGATTTTTAGGTTCAAATAAACATCCTCATAGGAAATGTGCACCTTTGTGACAAAAGGCCAAAACGAGAGATAAAAATCATCCCTTTTTCACTGACTCTAAGAAAATCTTCTAGCTGTTCATAGAATTCCAAGGTGAAAAAATGATATGCCTGAATAGACAAATCTCATGGAAGCACGCCAGTTGAATGCCTAGTTGAAAAGCGAAACTGTTGAGCTGTGGCTATTTTGTAAGAGTAAACGGATATTTAAAGCTTCTCTGTGGTCTTCATGGATGTTAAATGACATATTCTACAAAAGCATGTCAAAGACAATTCAAACGATGTTCACCTAGAAATCTGAGTGTTGTATGAGGAGACAATGGTGAGTGAACAATTTGTCCACCCTGTCTTAAAACAGCACCATGGGCATTTCTGATATTTCGGAGAGAAAATGAGACATGGCTGAAGAATGGACAGGAAAGCCCATGAGTAGCCCCCACCTTCTCTCTGGTCGTTAAGCACAATGGCGAGTGAAGCTCTCTGCTTCCCATAAGGCCTCTGACTGCTCAGCTCTGGTGTGCTTTGGAGCAGGCTGTGTTTTTCTGTGCTGTCTCTGGCACTCCACCCCTTTTCTGTACCCTTTGGTCTCTCACCCAACCACAATACCTGATAGCCAACGACTTGCAGACCGTGCGTATTTTTACTGGAAAATGAGAAACCTGTGCAAATTATTTTCTGTTTTTATCTCTTTTTTTCTTTTTCTCCCCCCCCAACCCCCCACCCCCACCCCCAGGGACAGGAACTGTAAGTTGTTTGAAATAAGCCAGAAGCCTAATAGCTCCTTTGCTTGTGTATTTGAAACAGCACCCTAATCTCTTTGAAGAGCTA
This sequence comes from Craseonycteris thonglongyai, assembly GCA_004027555.1. Taxonomy (NCBI): domain Eukaryota; kingdom Metazoa; phylum Chordata; class Mammalia; order Chiroptera; family Craseonycteridae; genus Craseonycteris; species Craseonycteris thonglongyai. The sequence continues at coordinate 73,474 of PVKE010003077.1, read as the reverse complement.
ATGTACTTTCTATGGGCCTGAAATTTCTCAACTGGACTCCTGTGGCAGAACTTGGCCTGGTAGTGAAGGAAATTAATTACTCTGATTGGGAGGATGAAGCAATAGTTCCCAACTCCCTGTAGTAATCATTAAAATGTCATCTACTTAGGAGACATCTTGGCACAGGATTTATAAGGTTTGTGAGCTGGGGACTAAGGTTCAATGAGCCTTCCAGTGGTGGAACCTTGCTCTGGAGAAGGCTTTGGGAGATAAGGTTTTTAAGACAGGAGTGAAGTTATTACTTTAAATCTTTTGAATTAACATTTGAATGGTAACATTAACCACCAAATAATAGGAAACAAAACTTAAAACAGCTCCTGCCTATCTATCACCACCTTCTCTGCTGTTAGTGGTGGCCCAACCCATAGGGTATTTCTCTCATTGGAGGTAAATTTTTCAAGTTGCCCTTACCTTTCTCAGCTATGAATCTTGGCCTTTGATCTCATAGAAGGAATCTAAGATTTGGAATCAGAAGACTTAGGCTCGAGTCCCAACCTCAGCCCTTAAAAACTGTATGTTAAAAAAAGTTTTAATGTCTCCAACCTTCCCTTTTGCTCATGTGTGAAATAGGTCAAATAAATTTACACTTGTGAAAGTGTTTATTAACTGTAAAGTCATATCCACCCATTTCTCTGGGAAGTTTTAAATGACTGACCACTGTATTTCAGGCACTGAACTCAGAGGTTGAGAACTATGGCTCACAGACCATGTCCAGCCGACTGCCTGTTTTTGTTAATAAAGTTTTGCTAGGACACACACACACACACACAGAGACACACACCTATCTATTTATGTATTACCAGTGGCTACTTTTGTGCTACAATGGCAAGAGTTGTATAATTGCACAAGGACAAAAATATTTGCTATCTGATCTTTTACAGAAAAAGTTTGCTGACCTATAAATTCCATACTAGAGGCATAAAGAGGACCCCTACCCTCCCATATTCTGTGGTTTGCTGGGATAAATTAATAAACAGTTGTAAAAACTATGGTGGCATATCACAAGACACTATGAAATCACCAAGCAGGAGCTGAAATTTAGCCTAAGGAAATCAAAGAATACTTCCCATATGAGATGACACAGGCTGGTTTTATAAGTGTCATTTTGGCCCACAACAAGCCAGCTATAAGCAGAGAGAATACTGTGCACAAAGAGGCATGGAGGAGAACTATAGTGTGGTAAAAAAATATTGAACTCTCTGGAATGATTGGAAAATTAAGAAACATAAAAAATGTGACAGAACATAAGCTGAGAATGTAGTAAAGTAGAGCTAAATGACAGAGAACATTGTATCAGTATGTTTTGCTACGGAATTTGAAATTCATTCTGTAAGTATTAGGTAAGTCACTGAAGAATCTGAAGCAGAGATCAGGTGATGCAATTTGTATATCTAAAGGTTACAATATTTATAAGCGTGATAATCTGTAGGAGGGCAATACTAGAGGTTGTGAAAGCAGTTAAGAGATTGGTGTGATAGTCTAAACTAGAGATCCCAAACTAAGGGAGGTGGGAGGGAGGTGAGGGGTGGATATGAGAGGCATAAAGGAGGTTGATTCAACAGGACATGTCCAGTAAGTGCTTGCAAAAAGTTGAAAAGAAGGAAGGTTCTAGGAAGACACTCAGATTTTTTTTTTTAAGATTTATTTTATTGATTTTGACAGACAGAGAGACAGAGACAGAGAGAGACAGAGAGAAGGGGGAGGGCCCAGAGTAGTCTCCATGGTTGACGGCATTAGTTTTCCATATGGTTTCACTCCACAGGTGGGCTCGGGGCTGCACAGGGCAGGAACTGGGCCGGGAGCCTCCCACATAGGCCCCGGCAAGAACTGAACTGGAAGCACACCCCAGTTCAGCATATGGGTCCACCTGGGCCAGGGCAGGGATTCGATCCTCGGTCCCCAGGGCTTCAAAGTGAGCACTTAACCCGCTGAGCCATCCCAGCTTCCCCAACACTCAGATTTTGAACTAGCTGAGTGGTGGTCTCTTTAATTCATTTAGAAAAAGGGCCAAAATTGGAGATATAAAAAGAACTAGAAATTTTTTGCATATGATGTGCTTTGGGTCATGGCTTATAGTTTATTAATAAAGTTGATTAGAAGAAATATATGTTGGAAATGCACAAAAGATGATTGATATCTAAGTATAAATTTTGGAATTATCAGTTTGAAAATAGCCATGGGTAAGTTATCAATAACCTCAAGGGATGGGATGAAAAGAGAAGGGAGTTGAAGATAGTTTCCTGGGGATTCCTAACTCTGAAGGGGCCATCAGAGGATGAAAAGGGGAAAGGAACCCCGAGAATGGTAAACACGATATAGAAAGAAAACTTGGCAGGAGCAATTGTTATATGTTGTAGTTAAAATTATTACATCCACAAAGGAGGTCTAGAGAATTCTTTTAATTATAGAACATTAGGCAGAATTTCTAGTGATTACTAGCTACTGTTCTGACCTTCATCTTTTAGCTCTTGAAAAGTCACAGGAATAAATATAATGCTCTGGGGGGAAATGTTATTTAGAGCATAGTCAGTTCCTGAAAATATTGATAAAGATGGAAATCATAAAGAACTGTCCTGATCCTTTCTGCCATTAGAGCATAGGCTCCAGGAGAACAGGAATTTGTGTCACTTTGATTCCTGCTATAATATATCCCCAGAGCCTAGTACAGAGCCCCACACCTTGTAGATATTCAATAAAGCTTATTTAACAAATGGTATCAGACGACTTCATTGAAGAGGCATGTGATAATCAAACGGCAAGTGATGGTTCCATTCAACATCAACTGGAATCTTGGAAACATGATATTTTTAGATGAATACTAGGCATATTCCATTTTGAGAGTTTGATTAGTAAGCTATTTCTCACAAGTTTTTTCTCCTCTCCTGATATTTATTGTTTCATCACAATACAGAGAAGAGCAGCTCTTGTTGTAAAATAAGCAGTGTTCATGTAGAGACTGCATATTAAGAGGCCCTGAGTACAACGAAGTAGGAATTCTACAAGGGACTGACCTTACTGAGGAACCTAGGTCTGGGGATCTGTGTCTATTCATCAGTGCTGAAGCCTGTGAGACCAATTGTTGGCATCCAGGGTTGGGTTCCCAGTTTTCCTGCTTTCTTAATTCTGTGGGACTTATAACAGATTTTGGGTGATCACTTCCACTATTAAATTAAAGTATTTCTATTATTCCTAGCTACTATCCTGTCAACCCAACTTCTCTGTTCATCATATTTCCCAGATCCACTATTGACTTCCATAGTAGAACCTTCATTATAAACGTTTGACCTCCGTTATTAAGCATACAAAGAAATTTGGTTCCCCTGTTTTATGGAGCAGACACATAGCAAACTTCAAAGTGGAAGAGAAAAAAAAAAATCAACCAGACTTCTAGTCACCTGATTTCCAGTGCACTAGACCACACTCTGCTTTCCTGCCAACACTAATACACGATTGTGTTTCCAGGGCAGAAGGAATGGTAAAACAAAGAGGGAGAAAGATGAGCCAACTGTGATAGAAGCACAAGCCCATCACTCAAATCCCCCCCCTTTTTTTTTTGCAATTGAATGCCAGCTTTTTAAGTAAAATTACCTAATTAATAAACTGACATATTGCTCAAAGGGTTTTTCTTGATGTCTGTCCTCTCTCTTTACTTTCTCTCCCTCTAACACATTGCTTTCCACCTAAAAAACACTGAGATAAGTTGTTTGTTTTTTTTAAGGATTCTTTTAAAAACACATTCCATGTCCACGCTAATTAATGGCATGTGTATTGGTGTGCATGTGAGCATATATGCACACTTAGAAAGAGTATATTTTTCTAAAGACAGTGATGGCTCTGCCTTTTACCACCTTCTTTCTCCTCTTTAAATGGAAAGCACTGAACCCAGATGCCCAGCCACGGAAGAGACTCTTCCAGAAGCAGCATCTGGCTTCCTGGCAAGCCCATCAGGCGAGTTGTTCGGGGAGCTTTGCAGTTGTCTCTCGGTCTGTCACGTGAATCAGATGCCGTGGCCTGTCTGGCTGGCATGTCCAGGCAGCTGCCAACTCCTTTCGGTTCACCTTTAATTCGGAGAACTAGTTCTCTCATATTTCTTGCTGTACTTTTTTTTCTCCCCAACCTGCCCATAAGAATTCCAGGGTAAGACTGACATCTCACTGCTGTCTGCCTGACAACTTTTTCTCCAGGCCTCAAGCTTTTGAACCTGCATGAAATCCCGAGCCATTTTGTCCTTCATTAAACTAGGCTACTTTCAGTGATATTTCTTCACCACTCCTTGTCAGCCTAGCTCCTTGTAAACTGTGGGGCTGTTCCCTGAAAAGAAAAACAGAACATTCCATTGGAGTAATTTATTCTGATCTGTGCACGAGACATGAAAGTACCCTTGACATTTGTATCGTATTTAGTTAAGTTGTACTGGTGTCCTGCATCCTTGTCACACTGCGAACAAAAGCGCATCACAGGACTGGAAAAGAGGGGGCAACAGAGCAGCATTTACAAATAGCACCCACGTCAGAATACTAATTTTCAAAAGTAACATCATTATTTTTTTACATGTATGTATGTATGCATGCATGTGTGTATGTGTGTGTGTGTGTGTGTGTATATATATATATGGAAGAAGACTTCTGTGGGGTTTTTATGGATAATTGTGAAGAACACAGAGTCCGATGGTAGCCCACACACCAAGAAGCCATGACAAGGTGCTGACAAGTCCGGCAGCAGTACCCGGAATGCAGAGGAGAGAGCAGAAATTAGAGCTGCAGGGTGACATCCAGGAATAGTTAGCATGGGGTAGCTGCACATTTCTATGTTGTTGGGTCTTTGTTTTTGTGTTTTGTTTTGTTTTTTCCTCATGCAAGAAAAAGTGCCGATTATACATGAGATTTCAGATCTCAAGACTGTAATGTCTAATGCCAGGGTGTCGTACCTTTTGGCTTCCCTGGGCCACATTGAAGAAGAGGGATTATCTTAGGCCACACATCAAATTCACTAACACTAATGATAGCTGAGGAACTCAAAAGTAAATCACAAAAAAAATCTCACTATGCTTTAAGAAAATTTGCAAATTTGTGTTGGGCCACATTCAAAGCTCTCCTAGGCCGCATGTGACCCATGGGCCACAGGTTGGACAAGCTTCTCCAGGCTAAGAAAAGCACTGGGAAGAAGGAAATCTCAGCCATGAATAATAACTGGTCTGTGGCCAGTGGCAGACTCAACCCGCATTTGACTTTGAAGAGGTCCACATCTAAAACCACGGGCCTAACTAGAATGAGAGACTGGGGACAAGAAAATGAATTTAGGGTCTGTTTGGATAAGAATATCAGGGAAATCGCCCATGAAACCAATTACGTAACAGTAGAGCTCAATATTAAGATGAGAATTTTAAAGTACTTTATCTCTGTCCCAATGATGCTTTTAGTCTATAATTTTTTCTCAGGTTGATTTGTTAATATGTACAAAGGAAAATTAAAATACGTGCAGAACTTAGCGTCTCTATATGCAATATTGTCCTTTGTGTGGAAATCACTGTTTTTCTCTTTCAGTCATTTCTTCAGTGTCATGCATTCTTTTTAACCAAGATATTTTCTCTTACATTTTCCCCTTTCTTCTTTCTGCCTTTCCTCCCAATAGCATCATCATTCTCAAATTTCTCCCTCCATTCCTCACTCTGAGAACTCTCTGTACTTTCAAAGCATTGTTGCCTACACCATCCATTGTCCATCTTCATGAAACAAATCCATAACAAATATTTAAGATAGACACTGAGCTGGAAAGGAAGACGGTATTATCAGGATAACAATCAACCCTAGGATCTGGGAACTGTATTCTATCATTACATAGTTCTTACGATACCTACCTTCCTGCCTGCTCTAGGAATGTTTACTTCCCTTAATCTCACTCTCGCTTCCCAACTTTCTGTCACTTTCCCCTTCTCTTCTCACTGGGATTTGCAAACCAGCCTTTCTGTTATAGGCATTCAGTTAGTCCATCCAACTGATTGAAAAAACACCTGCTCTTCTTTTCTTTCCCATCCTCAAAAAGACAAGTAGAACACTTTAGAACAGATCCATAGCAAGTAATAGACAAAGCATAAGTGCTGGCGCTTGGAGACTTTTCTTTCCTACTCTCCATGAATTGAAAATCAACATGTACTTCTTAATACTAGTCTTCCCTTTATCAGTGTTGTCCATTTATTCATTAATTTCATTCATTTATTCATTGATTTATTGTTCATAGTGTTTGGAATATGAAAAGATAGAAGAAATAACTCCTGCTCTAAGGAATTTTTATGTAATCAATTTTTTAAAGATTTATTTTTATTGTTTTTGGACAGAGGGAAAGAGAAACAGAGAGAAAAGGAGGAGGGCCCAGAGCAGTCTCCATAGTTGACAGCATTAGTTTTCCATATAGTTTCACTCCACAGGTGGGCATGGGGCTGCGCAGGGCAGGAACTGGGCCAGGAGCCTTCTGCACAGGCCCCGGCAAGAACTGAACTGGGGGCACAACCCAGTTCAGCAAATGGGTCCGCCTGGGTCAGGGCCAGGATTCGATCCTTGGGCTCTGAGGCTGCAAAGCGAGCGCTTAACCCGCTGAGCCATCCCAGCTTCCCCTATGTAATCAATTTGAGTCTCTGCGCTTAGATATCAAAACAGAATAAATTTGCTTACAGGGTAAAAAGACATAAAAAGTGATACTTTACTGAAATCTGATTTTTTTTTCCTTTTGAATACATTTTTAGTAATTGTTTCACATGCCAGTGAAGTTTTACTCTTAAACACATCGCTTCTCTGATTTGAGCACAACTCTTTCCTCTTGGCTTTCTGCTCACCCTTCTTTTCCAATTTTTCTTACATTTCCAACTGCCATTCAAGACCATAAGTGCTTGCCTGGTACTGACCTTTGAGTCATCAGAAAGAAATTCCATTCACTCTCCTGGTGCCATGCTCTCTATTTTGGGACAGATATCCCCCACAGAGACAGTGAGGCATTTTATGGGTGGTTTACATACCCCAGTATATTTCTCTAACTAGTAGAAAAGGAGAAATAAAATGCCTGCACTGTTCTTCTGACCTCACTCTCCATTCACATGAAATAACCAATTGCTAGAGTGCCAAGCTCTTAAAGTAATGTATACTCCCCTGGCAATCCGAGGAACTTACCCTTCATCATAGCCAAGGAAGGCCTATTTTATCCAACCATTACCACGTTTTTGCTATTCTCTCCATGAGTTTCTCCTCCAATGCCCTATAATAGACTAGATAGGCCTAGAAGCAGGTGGCTCTGTAGGGAAACTAAGGAAATGTTTCTTGTGCCACTCCAAAAATTTCTGGTCCCAAAGCACTTTTTTTCCAACAAATGGTAATATAGAAGAAAACAGGTAGAAAATATGGTATGCGGTTGTGTGTGTAATTCTAGGAGGTGGAGATAGTGGGGGCAGGAGGGAGCTGACCAGACAGAGACATTTTCCTCATACCAAACACAGCCACCTGAAAAATACCAGCTAATTAGCAGTCCACAGCCACAAAACACGGTTTAGTACAAGAAGTGAACAATACTTTACCTAATTGAAACTACAGAGCAGACTTAGGTAGGCTGCACGCAATTACACAGATTGGAAGTCAGCCAGGACACTGAGGTTAACAACCCCTCTCTCACAAAAAGCACCACGGGAACTTTAATGACCACGAGTGGTAAGGGCTGTCATCCGGTAGCCCATCCAAAAGGCCGCACCTCTCACAGCCTAGAATCGCTTAATGGTGTCAACTAATTGGCTGGTAAAAACAGTGCCCTCTATGTGTGCCATGTGACAAATACACCATTCTCAGGAACCAGGCTTTGAAACACTCGAGTGGAGGGAGGATTCAAATAATGGAGGATGTCCAGGGGGTCGAATGATGGACATGGGAACTGGAAAGGCTCTTCCATCTGATACTGTAGTTAGTTTAGCACGACTGCCACGTTAGCATTTCAGGAAGTTCTAGCTCAGAATTTCTCAAAAAAGATTTTTTTTATTGTTTTTGACAGAGAGAGAGAGACAGAGAGATACAGAGACAGAGACAGAGAGAAGGTGGAGGGCCCAGAACAGTCTCCATAGTTGCACATCATCGGTTTTTCCACATAGTTTCATTCCACAGGTGGGCAGGGCTGCACAGGGCAGGCACTGGGCCAGAGTCTCACCCCAGTGAGAACTGAACTGAGGGCACTTCCCACTTCAGCATGTGGGTCCACAGGGGCCAGGGCCAGGACTTGATCCTCAGTCCCCGGGGCTGCAAAGTGAGTGCCTAACCCACTGAGCCATCCCGGCTTCCCCAGGATTTCTCAAATTTTAGGGTCTTTACAAATCTGATTCAGGAGGTCTGGGATGGGGCCCAAGATTGCACACAGAGAACAGGCTTCAGATGCTTGTGGTCAGGGCATCACATTTTCAGAAGGTATCTCTTGTACGGAAGAAGGAAGAAGTTCTCCGTGAGCCAAGGGCACAGAGGCTAGACAAAGAGAAAGAGGACTGTAAAAGGAGATTAACGCCTAGAATAATCAGATTCACTTTTATTTGCCCCAAGAACAAAAGGAAGCAGAAATGTGGAAAATCCAAAATAATAGTACAAACCACTCCTAAAATAGCTTTTTCCAAGGGGTGGGGACAGGGGTGGGGGGGTGGGGGGAGCGGTTATATAATTTGGTCCCTGGACTTGTTTCATGGAGGAGATGCCTCTAAGCAGTGGTAGCATTCTTGTTTTTTTTTTTTTTTTTTTGAACTGAACTGAGGGCCTCACCGCATTCGGGAAGCACACCCCAGTTCAGCATGTGGGTCCACCTGGGCCGGAGCCAGGATTCAATCCTCGGTCCTCGGGGCTCCAAAGCAAGCGCTTATCCCACTGAGCCATCCCGGCTTCCCCAGTAGTAGCATTCTCAATCATTGGTTAGTGCTGTGACAGGGACACACCAGCCTATGGCGGTCAGTGATGACTTCCCAAGAACCAAAACTGTCTGTCTTTGACAATGAGTCAAGAGAAGGCTCGATGGCAGAATGTAGACTTTCAAATGCAGACCTTTAAAGTATGACCAATGGACCATGAGGGGAATGATAATCTTCCTTCAGAGCTTTTAAAAATAAAATCAGAGTTGCTGAAAAACATCAAAGAATGAGCCATTTCTCTACATATATTATGCAGTGTATTGCTGTATGTATGGAGGCTCTTGTGCTAAAGCCTGCAAATATGAATATTATTAAAGCCTTAATTATTTGTTGTATTAATGAATATATTCTTTATCTAGTTATTTCCTAAGTGCTGGGTTATACCTATATCTACATATTTTGTGACTTCTTAATGGTGGAATTCACTCTGGTATATATATGTAAAGAAGCTTACACATGCGTACCAACACATGCACATACACACACTTATAAAGTATAACTCATTTAATCTCTAGTGAAAGCAGTATCAGTTCCTACATTCAGACAGGCTATAAACTAGATAAGGCTAGAGTTTAAATATACATTTATCCTAATATATAGCTCATCAATGTAGCTGCAAAAATGCTATTACTTGCCAAAGATATATAAATTTAGGATATCATTCAAAATATATTACTTGAAATGTTCAGCTATCTGAAGGCAGCATGGTGAAGTACGTATACATGAAGGAGAAGAATATATAGCATCAATCCATGAATCAATAGCATCTATCCATGGAGTGCCTACTTTTTGCTCCATACTACACTGGGGAGAGTTGGGAAGATTTTTTTTAAGTACAAAGTTCTGCCTTTGCAGAGCTACTAAGCTAACAGGGGGCAAAGCACTTAAGAAAAAAAAATGGTAGAGAATAATTAACTGTTAAACAGTATACGCAGGAAGAAGTAGACTAAAATAGTTGCAGTCTCTGATGAAGTTAGGTTTTGAAGCACATATGGGATTCGGGAAGCACAGGGGTTATCTAAGAGTCAGCTTAAGAAATGTCAAGGGAAGTGAGGCTATGGCCATGAGCAGCTTGTGCTAACTGTCACAGGAAGCAAAGGAGGAGAAATCCAAGTGCAGGGAGGAGGCAGGTTATGGGTAGGGGTTGGTGGAAAAGTTAGAATCTGATGTCTCATAGGGAACCAGAACAGGTTATTGAGCATTTAAACAATATAAGTTTTGCTTTTGTTTTTGTTTTAAGTGTTTCAATTTATTATACAGTCATATGTCAAATGGATTTGGGGATGGAGGCATTCAAGACGGAGGCTGGAACAAAGGTGGAAACAGCAGTTATCTCAACATGACTAGAGAGCGGTTATTTGTGTGTTGACTGAGGATTTCAGTGGAAAATGAGGAATTCCTAGAGAGACATTAAAGGAAGTCAAGAGAATTTGCTGATAGGTTTGATATTATTTATGGATAACTGGAAGGAGTGTGAGATGATGCCAAAGTACCCAATTTGTAAACTAAATATAGTAGAGATGTCACTGGTAGAAACTTGGTCATCTACGGACTTTAACCACCAACTGTGTGCCAGGCACTATTCTAGGAACTTATGATACATCATTACACTGAACAGAAATCCCCTTTGCCCTCATGGAGTCTATATAATAAACATAATGTGCACAATATAAACAAATAAATCTAATAAACATGGGAATGCTGGGATTGCTCAGCAGGTTGAATGCTTGCCTTGCAACACAAGGTCTGGGAATTGAATTCTGGCCCCCACTCGTGCAAACCCATATGCCGAACTGTGTCACAATCAGTAACCACCAGGATGGAGGTGAAAGTTCTTGCTTCCCATGTGGAAGGCACCCAGTTCAGTTCCTGCCCCACAAGGCCCCACATCCACCTGTGTAGAATGAAACTATGTCACAACTAATGATAAACAACTATGGAGACAGCTCTGGGCCCTCCTACTCTTTTCTCTCTCTCTCTCTCTCTCTCTCTCTCTCTCTCTCTCTCTCTCTCTCTCTCTCTCTCTCCATCTCTCAAGCAATAAAATAAATCTTTTTTTGAAAAATCTAATAAACATTAAAAAAAGGGAATTTTTATAGCATAATAGACAGTGATGGCTACTGGGGAACTAGAAAAAGTGGGAAAGATTAAGAAGATCAAGAGTGCTTTGGGTGATTTACAGTAATAAATCAGATCATTGGGGAAGCAGGTAAGATGTGAGAAAAGACCTGAGGGAGAGTAGGGAGTTTGTGAAGGGCACACATACCTGAAATCAAACAACACATGCTAGGCAGAGAGACATCCAGATCAAGGGTGTTTAATCTTTTGGCTTCCCTGGGCTATATTAGAAGGAGAATTGTCTTAGGCCACTCATAAAATACACTAACACCTACAACAGCTGATGAGCTAAGAAAAAAGAAAAGAAAAAATATAAAAAAATAATATTTTAAGAATGTATGTTGGACCTCATTCAAAGCCATCCTGGACCTCAGGTTGGACATACCTGCTCTAGATTCTTGGTGTCTTGGAGCTACAGCAAAGCAAGAAGGCCAGAATGGCTAAATCCAACAGAGGGTGGGTGGTGGGAGATGAGTCACATCATTGACAAGGTCAGATCACATAGGGCCTCGGGGACGAGGTAGGGAATTAGTCTCTTGCTCTCAGTTAAAAGCGAGATAAGTCAGACTGAAAAAATCAAGAGCCATATGACTTCACTTATATGTGGAATATAAAACTGAAAGTAACAAAGAAGCAAAAACTCATGAACACAGTCACTAGTTTAGTGGTTACCTGAGGGAGAGGGGGAGGTAGGTAGGAGAGGAGGGAGAGGGCATCAAATATAGAGTGATAGAAAGAACTGACTGTGGGTGGTGAGCACATAATGCAATACATAGACAATGTGATGTAGTATTGTACACCTTGAACCTATGTAATTTTTACCAACCAATGTCACCCCAATAAATTTAACAATTAATGAAATAAAAAGAAAGAAAGGGAGAGCCACTTGTAGAGTTTGGAGCAGGAATGACATGAACTGACTTCAGTTTTTAAAGGATCACTATGTTAAGAACACATTCCAGGAGAATAGAAAAACCAGCTAGAGAACTATTTAAACTACCCATTCATAATTAATAGCCTGACCAGGCATACCTTTTTTAAATAGGACAGAAAACGACAGCACTGTCCCATTTCAAATGGTAAGTATGATCAGCCTAGTCTCACTGGGCTATATTAGAACCAGATTTCACTCCCAGCTTGGGTATGACTTTCAGAATAACTTTAGGCCTCTCACTTCACTTCTCAGCCATTGATTTATCATCTTTTTTTTTTTTTCTTTTTTTTTTTTTTAAGGATTTATTTTATTGTTTGAGAGAAGGGAGAGAGAGAAGAGGGATGGGCCCAGAGCATTCTACATAGTTGTCTATCATTAGTTGTGACATAGTTTCATTTCACACAGGTGGCTGTGGGGTGGAGCAAGAGGGAAAGTTAAGAAAGCACTGGGTTCAGAACCAGAAAACTTGTCAGTATCCTGAGTTGATGATTCCTTGATTGTGTCACCATGGATAACACAGTTTCTTGCAGTATCAGTTTCCTCTTCTGTGTTAAAAGAGATTGTTATACCTATAAGTATACCTCAAAGGACATATAACGAAAAACACACTGTAAACTAGAAAGCACCAAAGAGATGAAGGCCCCCTCCCCACAAGCTCCTGGTTCAACCAGACAGCTCTGCCCTGCCTGTTGTAAAACTACAATCAATCCTTTCCTCATACATACACGTATTTTCCGGCGTATAAGACGACCGGGCGTATAAGACGACCCCCTAATTTTACAGTTAAAACATAGGTTTAGGCCTATATTCGCTGTATAAGACTACAGCCTCGGAAGTGGGGGGTCGTCTTATACAGAGAATATAGGCCTAAACCTATGTTTTAACTGTAAAATTAGGGGGTCGTCTTATACGCCCGGTCGTCTTATACGCCGGAAAATACGGTAGGTTAACTGTCATTCCTTGAGGACTTGTTCCTTCCTGGATTTTGTTACTAGCACAGGCTAGTGCAACGGGAGCTATTTAACAAATCATTTTCTCAAGCAGTTAAGTGAAAGTATGACGTTAAAGGAGGAAATGTAGAATTGAAAATCAGCTCTTTAGAGGAACCACTTCAAATCATGAAAATAGATGCATTCACCAAGAGAGCTCAGAGCCTGAAGAGAGAGGATGGAGTTACCCACCACTTCCGGGGCAAGCACAGTAAGAATCACTAACCAGCGCAGGGGAAAAAAAGTCAAAAGTCCACAGATAATTCAGGATTCATCAGCATTATAAAAACCTGAAGCATATCATCAAATAGTGTGACTCAGTAAATAACTTCCACTCCAAAAGGATCCAAACAGATTTCAATTAGCTGTCATTTCACCAGTTAGAAATCTCTAATAACTGCCTATGTATCTAATAATCATGCTCTAGCACAGAGATAACACAAGTTCCTAATGAGAGCTTCAAGATTCAGAAGTTCCTTGTGAATTATCAAAGGATGATAATTTTGTGTTTGTTGTAATTTTAGTATTAATTATGTTGTTTGATTATTGCTAATCACATATGATATAATATAATGCAAGTGTTTTTCATCAGAGCTTTGCTTAATCAGAACCTTATACTTCCCAGGCCTTCTGAGTAAAAGTTTACTGGAAAAAAAACAAGGAAAATTGAACATAAAATCATTTTCCCAGTCTGTTTCTTAAATACATACTTACTAGGCCATCTTGCAATATTCATAGCCAATAATCTCCACCTCCTCTCCAGACCCCAGTTTTTTTGTGCATCTTTTTAACTGACATTTTGGAATTCACCTGAAAACACTAACAATTTGCCAAGGCAAAACTTGGCCTGTGGTGAAGACAACATATCCAACTCCAATCTGGAAAAAACAATATACTCAGTTTTTTCTCTCATTATGAACTTAACATTTATTTTAATCATTATTACAATTTGAGGATTATAACGTATTCCTAGGAAAACTAGCTTCTAGACCACAAAGACTTAAGACCAGAATGTTTACTCCTTGTGCCTTTCTTTTAATCCCTTCTTCCCTGTGGTACCACAAAATGAAAAATGCCTTAGACATAGTTTTTGCCATGCTAATATTTGAACAGTAAAAGATACCTTAAGACCTTCATCAAGATTTTTTAAGGCCTCATTTAATGTCAGTGTCAAGGTTCTGTGAGAAATAATTAATATAACAAACAAGGTCTTTGTGCCCATCGATTGCCAGGGGATTTATGCAGGTAACTCATTAATGCCTCAGGGGGTTCTGCATGTAAATCCCCAAGCCTCAATAGGGAAATTGGACCCAGTGATTTTTTTCCCTCTATAAAAAATACAAACAATGACAAGTATAAAAGAAGATAACCTGAATATCTATAGAAGCAGCTATATGGCTTGTAAAAGTTTTCCATTTACATCCTGTCACTTCTTCTTTCCACGTGTATGAAAGATGGGACAATTATTTCAACAAACCTATCCATATAAATCAGTGCAGTTTTGCTGCAGGAAGACTGGGTGTTCAAGGCATTTAATATTTCAGCATTGCCAGATTATCACCAGGATCCATTTCTCTTTGTGGTCAAGTGCATGATTAGCACTGTGACAGGATATTGGCCATTTTCTTATGAAGATCTGCAAATCCTTGTAAACAAATACCAGTTGGAAGAATAAAGAACAAATCTGTGGACTGGAATGCACCCTACTTGTAATGGGAACAAAAAGCTGGCAATCAAATCTAAAGAAAAAGCTAAATCACAGCAGAATGACCTACTTTAAGGCATTTGCCAAAGAGGCAATGTTTTTAGACAGCTCTTCTGAAGTAGCGTCTTTCTGTCTATGCCATCTGCAGATTTATTACTGCCTGAAAAAAACAACCAAAAAAAAAAAAAAATGAGCTCTATTTGAATGATGCTAAGAGCCTGGTCTATAGGAAAGATTCCAGTATTGTGGGCACCACACCCACACCTACTGATGTGGTCCAAGGTTTTGCTTTAGAGGCACCTAATTAAGAAACCCTGACTCATTTACATGGAGACGTTTGATCTAAATTACACTCCAAACCGCACCAAATTGGGAGCATCTGTGAATGTGAAATGTTTGTTCCCTGTGACGGCTAGAACAGGGCCAGCTCTGGACGGCACATGTTCAAGTGACGAAAAATATTTCACATGTAACGTACTTCTGAGACCCACTTTTCCACTAATAATTCATAGTGATCCTAACCAGTATCTGTACTTCCACAATTATTTCAGGCTGTGAAAATTTATGTCACTTTTTTTTCTTCAGCTAGCAAGAGGTAGAAGACCACCTACTTTGTTATCATTGATAAAAGCCGTTAGGTGCTGCCAATAGCAAAAAGGCACAACTAGATAGTGCAGAGGCAGGTCACTATATATATTTATATATATCTCTTAACTTGGGATCCAGAAATACAAAGCAGCAGTCTATAGGGATATAGGGTAAGGATGACACCCTCTCATACAGCCTTAAACTTCTCCAGTTTTCTACTTGACTTGCTGGTTTGCAGCAAAGCTTTGCCTCCCAACTCCTCCAAGTTGATACCTGTGCCTAGAAGGCGCAGTTTGTAAAAGTGAGGCTATAGAATGATTAAAAGTTACATTATCTGTAACTGCAGGGCATTCAGATATAGTGCATCTCATTTTCATCAGGCAAAATGTGTAAGAAAGTAAATTTAAAAAGAAAAAAATTCTGTCATTGGATGCTATGAGCACTACCCATGAAAGAACGTTGTATTTCAGGTACAATAAACAGTGTTTTATAGATACAGTTAACCCTGCACTTCGGCACCTGATGGCCACTTTACCTTATTAGGCTACATATCATCTATGTCTCAGTAAGAGTTCAAGGAACAAGGAAGAAATTTTAAAATATAATTTCAGATCCTTATGTCTAAGAAAGCTATTAAGACATTGATTTGATGTACTTTTCTTTTTTTTGCAGTAGCTAGAATCAGATTTAAATATATTAATGTTTTTAGTACGGAGTCCAGGAAGCCCAGTTAATAACTTATGCATGGATACATAGATAGACTTCAGACAGAGGTAAGGTTTGCAGCTCTCATGTTGGTAATACTTAGAGAGATCGAATGAAAGGGACTGTTCTCCCTGCGTCTTTGTTGTGGGCATGCATTGTGACAGTATGGAGCCAGAGTTCTTCTGGTTGTCTACGCAGCCTGGATTCAATAAACTGTATATATGCATATTATGACAATGTGGTCAAGGAAACCAGATTTTTTTACTCTACCTTCAAGAGCTTATGTAGCTTAAATCTGGTGCTTATTTTTCTTGTCCCTGTTCAATATGTTAACATATTTGTAATTTAATGCAGGTTATGTTCATTTTATAATTAAAGTTATGGAGTTAGTTGGGAATGCCCTCAGACTATCTTGCATGAAAACTATTTAATTTTTTTTTTTTCTGTATTGTACTATATGGTTCAGTGTGAAGCCTACATCTGGATAATCCTAGACTATATATTAGTTTGCTAGGGCTGCCATATCAAAATACCACTGGCTAGGTGAATTCAACAGTAGAAATTAATTTTTCAAACTTCTGGAGACTAAATGTCCAAGATCAAGGTGTCAGCAGGTTTGGCCTCTTCTGAGACCTCTCTTCTTGGATACATTTCTCACATCTCTCTGTCCCAATTTCTTTTTCTTATAAAGATATCAGTCATGTTAGGTAAGAGTTCAGTCTCATTTTAACTCAGTTACCAAAGTCCCTATCTCCAAATATAGTCACATTTTGAGGTACTGGGGGTTAGGGCCTCAATATATGAATTAGTAGGGAGGACATAATTCAGCCCATAATACAAACCATGGATATACACATATCAGTACTGCTGACGTGCTTTATGCCAAATTTGTACTTATTTGAACCCTAAGCTAAAACTAAAGTTAATATTTTAAAAACCTGTAGTGTTTTTCCAGTATGATTTCCAGTCACTTTCACTATCAATAAGAAACAATGATGACTTTCTAAAGTTTAAAGGAATAAGTAGCAGCGTAACTCTTCTCATACCTTCTTGCTAGACTGGAAGGAAGCAGTTACCAAGTACAGTAAGTGTTACCACAGTGCCCGCCTGAGCCCCACCCTGCCTTCAGGGACCCCTGATCTACAGGCATAAGTGCCTCCCTCTCCATTACTGCTGCCCTCCATTAGGAAGAGATAATGCGAGAGATATCACTTTCACAATAAAACATTGCACTTACACCACACCTTTCAACTCAGCATTTCCAAATGCTTTAAAAATCATTATTATTTTTATTATTTATTTGTGGAATCCCAGCAGTCTACTCAGCACTGGGAAGTGCAGTCAAAGCCACAGAGCTATGGTCTCAGTCTTGCAAATTTAAACCAATGCTCAAGTTTCCCTCTTGATGTGCTAGTAAAAAAGCTGAAGGTGGCTGTTTATATGTGCATGCATATGTAGAAGAAAAAAAAAAAAAGCAAAAGAAACTTTTCTGAATTACCCTGCTACTTATACCACTGTAGACATTTGGGAAAGAGCCACTGGATAAACTTAGAACTAAACCAAGAAAAAAACAACAAAAAAACAAGAAAGCAAACACATAGTTTGGGGCCTAAAGTTCAGAAAATGGAAATGAATTGCCCTCATCAAGCGCAACTACAATAACACTTTAAAAAGAGTTATTAAGCAATGCAGGAAATAGAAATCAATCATGCTCTACATATTGTTCAATGGTCATTATTTCCTGGGTCAAATCTGGTTGACATTCAATTTAATATAGCCTTTCATCAAGTTGAAAGGCCCTGGAGAAACTTTCACTGGCCACCCACATTTTCCAACAGGCTATTGCCTGGTCCACTTTATTTGTGTTTTCTGACTTTTTATCATTGTATATTCTGACTTCTACTGAAACAACTCTACTTCTTTATAGGACTTCCAAGTTGGTAAATATATGTTGTCCATTCCTGTAATGTTAGAACCTAGTCCAGTCAGTGCCGAGCACATAGTAGGTGCCCAATAAATGTTTGTGAGGTGAATGAACACTACAGTACTCTACAAGGCAGTCTGAAAGTACACTTGGCACATCCTGCTCTCTCAATGAAGTTATAAGCTAAGACAGATTGCAACAAAGCAGAGATAGTCCAGATACAGATTTAAAAAACTAATGAAATAATAGTTTAGATTGCTTTAAATCAAAGTGACCAAAAGCATTTGGAGAATGTATATGTTGAAAGTTATCTTTAGTAGTCCTGGATTGACACAAGGGAGGTTTCCAGGAAGAAGTATGAGTTCAGGAATTTTTGTTATGGTGGGAGGGAGAAATCATAAACTGGAAAGTGTTCTAGAACGTGGGGTGGGACCACAGAGAAACACTGAAGGTAGAAGTAGAGATCAATTATTGGACTTAAAAGATCAGAGGCAAGGGATCCAGAGAAATAGAGGAAAGATTACTTGGCCTGTTCTAAAAAAAAGCTTTCAAATAAGACATAGACCTCCATGTACTGAGTGCTACTTAAAGGGTATCACTGGAGACATAGGAACAGCATTAGTAACATTGTCGTAGGAACAGCATTAGTAACGTGACTGGGGATATACTAAAGTAGGAATTTAGAAAATGAGAGCTTTATACCACAATACAGCTAAAGTGAGGAGGGTGTTTCCTTGGTCCCTGTGCTTGGTGCCATCCACCACCCCAGGCGTTCTGTGCTACCCTCTGAACTGAGAGCTTAGAAAGGGCCTAGACACATGCTGTAATCATATGTCTTTCTCAATCTACATGGAGAGTGAATCACAAAATGACATTTCCTGTGCTTAAGAAAAGTATGCAATAATTTTTTCTCTTTCAGGATCTCAAATTGATAACGTGGAAAGACTGTATGTTCTTCTACCATGGGGCTATATTGAGGCTTAAATACCCTGTGTGCTTCAGAGAACGGATGCAGCAAATCTGAGGAGAATGCGGGTGTGTTCTGAAAATGAGTGAACTAAGCCCCTAAGAAGTTGCTGGCCTCATCTCAAAACCCACCAAATAGCAGCAGCATAGCTAGAAACAGTTCAAAACTCAAAGGTGTCTGACGATCCCACATTAAAACAACTACTAAAAAAACTCCAATTTCGTGGCTTGGTTCAAGCTGCTTTATTATATTTTGTATTTAGATTTCACACATTTATATTCCAAAGTGAGATGTCTCTTTAAAAATATAACTGTTGAGTTTAAAATCAGGAAGTAGTAAAGTGGCTTCACAGAGAGAAGCATATGGAAGGTTTTTGTTTTGGGGGTGGGAGAGAATTGGTTTTGTTTTTAGTTCTGTGGAATTTTAGTCCAATCAACACCTAGGCCACTCCTTTAAAAAAAAAAACCAAAAAAAAAAAGCTTTTTTTTTTTTTTTAAATGACTTAATCTTGCAGACATCTGGGTGTTTAACCGGAGACATCCAAACGTCAAGTAGAAGCACAGCAACAGAGAGAGCATCTGACATTTATTCTCATTTTCAGGAGGGAAATGGTTGGTAGGATCTTGAGATGTCAGTGCCAGAAGGGGAGTTGTCTCATCCTCTCATTTCAAAGACAGCAAACCTGGGACTTTCCCAGGTTACCTAGCTAGTTTGCAGGTCTTATCACCCAGGTTTACTTTAGTGGTGGAAAGAAAGAGGAAATAAGATACATTGAAGGTACTTGCACTCCAATTGACTAATTATTCTAGATGTTTGAATACAATTAGGGTTCTTAGATTTTCCATTTCCACTGGGGGTAATTCCATCACAAAGGTCCCTTTTCTGCAGAGTTGTTAGCACTTTCTCACTGTCACAGCTCTACCTGGTACTTCAACCATTATTTCCATGTATACATACGTCACTACACCAGATGAACAAATTTTATTATCAGCTCCACTCATGCCTCATGCATCCCCATCTGGAAAGCTTGGCCCACACTTTTCTGTTCCTGTCCAAGTTCCTCGCTCTGCTCTCTGCTCATCCAAGATTCTACCACTTCTTCATAGGATCTGGTTCAATGTCCAGCTCCTTTCATTTGTGCTTGATCAGATATCTGGCCAGATCTGAAGAGAGCTTCACTACTCTCAAATCATAACCCTTCTTATGAACAGTCATATAGACTAATTTGACACTTATTTACAGCACAGTGAATGTACGTCTAAGGCTCTCCTTATTCTTTTTTGATTCTTGCAGATCACCTGCCATGTATAGATAACTTGTTGAGCACTGACCAAGTGTTATATACTTTGCTGAATATTTAAAATACATTATCTCAATTTGGCTACCATATAAAATAGGTATTATCCTCAGTATCCAAAATCTAACATTGAGAGGAACCACATTATTTTTCTAGATCACTCATGTAAAGAGTGGTGAGGCCAGTATTTAAATACCAGTCTATCTGAATCCAAAGGCCATGAACCTAAATTCTACATAAAACTGCCTCCCTTTTCAGAGTAACCTGCACATAAATCCACTAAATATTTGTGAATTTGATGAATGGATGAATGAATCCATTAATATGGAACCTGTTCCCTGCACCAATCTTGCAAAAGGTAAAATAATAACAAATTTGCCCTCGTGGTGCCTTTAAACAAATGTGGTCATGTATAACGCACATGAAAAGCAGAAAAGTTCTCAGAAGTAACAGTAAAGTCAATCACTGGCAGCTTATCTGGAAGGGATAGACTCACAGGGAGTAAAGGAAGTTTCAAGTGACCTTGGCAAGCATTTGGAACTTACTACCACCCATGGGCCACGTGTGGCCCGCTGAAAACATTTATCTGGCCCGCTGGGTGTTTTTGCTGCCGCTGCCTGTCCTGCTTAACAGCCGACTGGTCCCGGGCCCGCAGTCTGGCCCTCCAATGGTCTGAGGGACAGTGAACCGGCCCCCTGTTTAAAAAGTTTGAGGACATCTGCTAGAGCATGCATCTTGAAAAGCCTGTTGAGCTCATCCCTTATTTTCCCTTTGCCCTTATTGTCTTACTCATTTTAAATATAGTGTCGCCTTGTATATTGGATGCATTTTTATATATAGTAAATGCCTTTATTTAATAAGGCAGAAGTGTAAATCAGCTTAATACATACTAAAATTAATTAACAAAGTAAAACCAGTGCTCCAACTTACAGAACAAGTTCAATAATGTTTACTGAAAAGATAGAGTAGCTCATGGCCTCACATATAATGTCAGCAAAGCATAGGACTACAGCTGTAAAGTTGTGTTTAGGGAAGATCTGAAATGTGTGAAGTTCTAGGAAGTATTTTAAGATACAGCATGTCAGTATTAAAATCAGAAGAGTTTAAAGGCCAACGGAAAATAAGTGGGATTTTCACAGAACAAAAAAAAACAAATTGTTTTTCCACTAAGCACTACAAATGTCTTTGAGTTTAAAAGTGATTTTATCCTCAAATAGCATAACATTTACAAACTAATATCTTAAAACACAGAGGTGAGGTTGACTAAGACTGAGAGATAGAGTTTTCTTCAAGTTTCTTGGTAAATTAATACCAAGACAAAAAATAGAAGCTCCTTTTAGTGCAGATTTTGAAGCCACCAGATGGCATTTCTTTCTATGCCATCACCAACCCTCAGTTGTGTTGCCTAACGGCATGGGAAGTTGGAAACTACTGATCATCTCCAGTCATAGCATATGAATATCTCAGTTTTAATAAAGAAAACCCTTGTCCAGATTTTGTCACTTGTGGAAAGGAGCAGTGATGTTGAAGTGACTCCCGGGTCATGGGAACCAACTTAGCTCAGTGAATGAACCATGAAAAGAAAATCAGGAAAAGGAAGCAAGTATTTCTTACCAAATTGTCATTGCCTTCTTCTTCGTCAGTGGGATGTCATTGTCTATGACAAATTCTCAGAGGCTTCTAAAGAATCAGAGTCAAGCCCTTGCTAGGAGTGTTGAAAGGACGGGTATCTAATTTGTTTTAACTACAGGCATGTGTGTGACCAAAGCAGATTCCCCAGAGTTTTTATTCCAGATGTATATATGGTATTTGCACTTTATCCGAGCCTATTTTGGGAAGTAGAGGCCGTTTGAAAGTAATATAATCTATATGGATTGAGGGTTTGATACTCAAGAACCCAGATTTCAATTTCCAGTTACATCAGTGAAGTGTACATTCTGTTACTGATTTCAACTCTAAGATAGAAAAATAAAAAACTGCCTCAACTTTATTTTTTAGAAAATATTGTGGCAATTTTAACAAACATATTCCCTAACTCGTGTGTTTTAAGAAATGCTACCATAAATTTTCAGTCAGAAACTGTCTGTAGATGTATTCAGAGGCTTAAAGAAATCATTTCCATTTTTTCATTTGCTCAGTCTATGGAATTATGAAGCAAGAATATCTTTCCTCTCTGGTAAAGGGTGTTGACTCCTGTCTGTTAAGATAAAAGAGTCTATATCTTGAGAAGGGCTTGAGGGAGTATGTAGGATTTCTAGGACTAAATTTCCAGAAGTCTTTAAAGTCCTTAACAGACATCATCAAAAAGTCCAAACTATAATTAAAACATAATTATAATGTGATATCTTTTTCGTTTTCAAAAATCTCGTCTAAATTACAAAAAAAAAAAATATAACCTAACAAAATGAGCAAATTCAAATAAATCTTTATTCTAAATTTAATTTACTTTTACATTGCCCTACCCTCATTCATGTTAACATTTGATTCATGAGCTTTATCTTTTTGTGAAGGAAGGGTCCGGCCTAACTAGTCTAGGATATGAGAACAGTGCTCACCTTGGTTTAGATGTGTATGAACACTAAATTCCCCTTCAAATAATCACAGTCCTTTTTTTCTCTGAGATAGCCGGGAGCAGCAGCAAATGGTGAAGGAGATCCATCATGCAATGACCAGTGTCATTGTGTTCTTCCAATTTACTTACTGACCTTCAGCATGCAGTCACACTCCTGACCCTCATGAGACAGGGCCTAAGGGGAAAATGGCACTGAGTACCAATCCCTATGTCCTGCTGTTATGTGGTCTCAATTAAGTGCTAATTAATTACCACTGGCATCTTTGGCATTGCTTGTCAAATTGCATTTAGGAGTATCTTTTCAGTGTCTAAATATCAGTAGTACGAAATGTACAGCTAAAAATCCCATGTGTTACCATATCTTCTATTTTTGCCTTTTCAAAACTGTGTTTTAAAACTCAACAAATATATCTGTAACCACTGCAGGTAGCTTTCAAACACTACAAACAGGAATTGGTATTGTCAATTTTGATTAATAGTACTTCATTAATAAACATCCTGTTATTCAGTCTCCACCTGCACTCACTGATGTTGCCTGGAATCAATTAACTCATATAATTTGATTTATTTTACAAAGACATTTTGGGATGTGCTGTGCTGATGATAAAGGTCCTATGTTAGCAGTTCTTGATTGCAAGTTAGATTGTACCTGAATGGATTTCTATTTCTGCATGGATATGTATACGTGAGTGTGTGTTTTGCAAGTGAGTTGGAAGAAAATGCTGCTTGAAGAAATCTTGAATTAAAGAATTCATTTTCAAACGTAGTGGGGGGTATTCTTCCTGAATACTCTGAGTTTATCTGAAAACTCCTAAGGAAGATGGATCCTGGAACATTATGTCTTTTCTCTCTTAATCAAACCATTTGACTTAGAAGATTAGTGAGTGTTCCTAAAAATCAAAGAACAAAATAATATTATTAAGCACCAAAGTCAAAACTGCAGCTAGGACTGAGGTATTATATTAGAGCCAAATATTAGATTCAGCATCATGTGGTATAATTTTGTTTTGCTTTGATTTGTTTTAGATAGAATTTCTTTTTCTCCCCTAAATATGTACAAGTTGTGGTTTCCAGATCAATTCATTTGGTCCCAATTATGCACTTTATGAAAACATTCCTTAGATTCTATAGGTTCTTTAAGAAATGGTAGGTTTGGCACAAGTGACAAAAGTCCAACTCAAGCTGTTTGGACAAAAAATAGAATTCCCTAGACTTCTTAACTGAAAGTCCCATAATTAGATGTGACTTTGGGCATGACTAGACCTAAGTGCCAGAGGATATTGCCAGGAATTTGCTTCTTTCCATCTCTAAACTCTGCTTGTCTCTAGATTAGCTTTGTTTTCACTTAAAATCTTTCTTCCTGGCAGCAAGATGGCAGCAGCAGGATCGTATCATAACTTAGCATCCTCAGGGGCAAGTATGCTTCTCTTTTGTGATGGGGATAGGAAATTCTCAGGAATAATTCTCATTGGCCTGGCTTGGATCCCTTGTTATATTTAATGTTTGTTCCCAATCTACTCACTGTGGCAGAGGAATGCATGGCTCTCCTTAGTCTGACTGGGGACGCAAGCCCACCCCTGGAGCTGGGGACAGGGTCAACATCACTCAACCCACAGAGGCTAGGAGTGAAAAGAGGTAGTTTTCCAAAGGATGGTCTTACCAAAAAAAAAAAAAAAAAAAAAAAAGAGAGAGAAAATTATGAGTAAAAGGAGGAAAAAATCCACACCGAGCTGTCCACAACAGTAAATTGTAACTACAATCTGTTACATTTCTGACATAACTATCCTATCTCTGATCATAATAATATTTCTATCAATAAGAAAAGTAAATGAAGGCTCAGTTACATAAAGGAGGACAGGTGTCTATATATAGGACAGTTTGCCGCCTATCTCCTATTCCCATTTTCTAAAAAATTAACACCTAGGTTTTTCAATCAAAATTGAAGTAATATCTATTCATGCATGTATTCTTTCATCCGGGTAACATTATTGAGCCCCTACAGTGATATGAGCACTGAATAAGGCACAGGGGCTATAAAAATAAATCAGAGAGCTCTTTAAAGAGCTTATATATGGAAGTAGTATAGTGTAGTACTAAGAGATGCAGCTTCAGAGTTAAATAAAGCTGGATTTCAATCCCAGCTCATGTACTTACCAGTTGTGTGAGTGCAGACAAAGTTCTTACTTTTTCTGTACTTCAGTTTCCATATCTAAAAATAGATATATGAGTATTATAAGAATTAAATGGGAAATATATACAATCTGCTCTGTGTAAGGCCAAGCACATAAGGTAATTGTCAATAATTGTTATTACTGTGTATATCATACAAATTGCTTTACACGATGCCTGGCCCATAGTAAATGCTCAGGAAGTGGTAGTTGGCAGCTATTATCATATGAAACAGAATGAAAGACTAAAGCTAAAGCAACGCAAATTCTAAAACCCAAGAAATATTTATTATGATAGATTTGGAAAAGGCCTTGAGAGTTCACCCAGACCTATCCCCATCTTCAATGAAAATCCTTTAGTCATTTCAGATATAGTAGAATTTAACTTCTCTTCAAAGAAAGTGTTCCCAAAAGCGACTCTCTTCCTTTTTGCTCTCATATTTCATCAGTTTACATAATATTTAATTAAATTACATAATTACAATAATAAGTACAACTGGCATAAACTTGTTTGAGACTCTCTCTTGGGACTTCCCTCTAGTGGGAACAGATGTGCACAGTTGAGAGTCATTAACTAGCCGCGAACATTCAATGTGTTGTGGGCATTGGTCAGTATATTTCACAGAGGAAATAGCTGGTTAAGCAGAAGTCAGCCAAGAGAGCTTGTGCAGTACTGTGACAGTCTTCTGCATGTTCCTCATCATCTTAAATGACACCCAGTTCTTGAAAATTTGTCTCAGATTTGACATATTTACTTGTATTTTTTAAAGCATCCTTCTATAACTGATATGCTTAAAGTTTTATAACCAGAATTTTAAGCATGCCTTCTGAAATTACTTTTGTTGTTCTATAGTGACAACTATATATTAGGCACAAAGAGCAGTGTGACTAAAAAATGGTAGAACATGAAGGATGAATACTTAATGCTGCTCTAAATTTATCTCTAACACTAGTCTTAAATAATAGGTTATATATTCATTTCTAAGAAGGAAAAGATAGAAACTTGTCTCACACATTGAAATGACACCATCAATTTGGTAGAGCCTAAAAGAAGATTAGAATATGCTTTCCACATATGCCCGTCCAAATTCATGAAATTAAAGAGGACCATTCTTTCCATTCTTCGTGGTGATCTCATCAAGGTTTTTTGAGTTTACTCATTTACTACCTTCCAAGCCTCAAAATTAGGGTGACACAAAAACAGGAAACATTATCAGCTTATACATTTTAAAATTGGGGAATTGGGGGATATTAGTGATTGTGTGTTAACTTTTGGTTAATAGTCCTTAAAGGCTGAAATCGAATGAAGATCTATTTGTAACTGGATACTTCTGCTGAGAAGAATATTAAAAGTAGCTCAATATGTGCCTCAGGAAGTTAACATTTTGTAATCAAAGTAGCTATCATGTAGAATTGGTCAAATCCAGAAGACAGGCTTTTCACTGGTGGTCTGTGGGGTAATTTAAAGAGTCCTAAAGAATAAAAGCTTACTCTAATCCTCAAGTGTATGTAAGAAGATTTGGGTTTTTCTCAAATAATCACTGGCCACCCAGCAGACATTAGCATCCTAGAGCATGGCTCAACAGTTAAAGATGACTTGAACAGATCAATTTCTTTGATTTGCACAACCTCCAGATCTGTGTTAGAACATCATAAAGACTGCGTGATTTCACTATTTATGTGAAATATGTCTTCTGTAGTCATAATTTTGAACATTTTGATGTAAATAATTTCAAGTTTAATAATTGCTTTTGGTGAGCAAAAGATTTATGAGCCAAGACATCCTTTTTAGTTTGTTTTTCTGAATCCATGAATGGAAACAGCTATATCATCCAAATTGCATGTTCTGCTCTGTAAAGAACTTATATTAACATCCATTGCCAGAATGGAACATCCTTCTAAACACAAGTTTAAGTGCCAAGAAAGGTATGATGGTTGGTCCCATTTCTTGGTTTAAGTCTTCATCTCTGGTCCAAACAGCCATAACAAAATATAGCCAGGCTTCATTGGGTAAAAGAAGGAATTGGTGAGTACTCATGGAAAACTTTAAATGGGGAAGACACACAAAAAAGAGGCTGGAACTAGGTTAAGAAAAGACTAATAAGCCCTAGTAAGGAGCTGGGATTTTACCTAACAGGCAACACAAAGCCACTGATGGTTTTGAAGCCAAGAAGATTGATCTGCATAAAAAGACTGAAAGAGCCCAGCCTCGTGCAAACACTTACCTTGGAAGGCTCTATGGCCTGTGTTTGGGGACAGGCAATGACAGCAGTTCAAGTATACTTGTAAGAGCAGAAAAAAAACAACAGCCTTACTTTAAGGAGCTGGCAAAAATAGGTGAGCGAGTCAACTTCCCCAGCAGTTCATCTGTGGTTCAGACCTGGGTTCTGGTCCTCAAGGGGAAATGAAAGGTAGAACCAAGAATCAAAACCACAAGCAGAAGGGTCATTTGGGAAAACTGGGCTCATCCAGTTCAATCCTGCTACATCCTAGATTCAATGAGCTGGCAAGAACCATCGCTTCTTTAGAGGACATGTGGGTACCACTGAGACAGGCAAAAAAAATGGCACCAGGAATCCTTAGAAAATATTTTTCACTAGTTTGCATCATCATTTTTACTAAAATTAAATGTGTTTCAGACTCTGATCCTTATAAAATTAGAAACCCAGTGGCTCTCAGGTTATCAGAAAGGATTTAAGTTTTATCTAGTTGTTTCTGGCCTGAGTTCCTGCCTTGGCTGAACATGCAACTCACCCCATTGCTCCCAAGCACTTGCTGGTGTTCTTTTATTGGAACAATTCCTTTGCCTTACTTTCCAGAAACTCACTCTAGAGCATAGCACTTGGTAGACATTTACTGAAGATTCCTAGACAATGTAAAGAATACATCACACGTACCCTAGCAGATTTCAACTTCATAATAGGCATTCCTATTACTAAACAGTACCTTCATTATTTTCCCTACACCCTCTGCTAAGGGATTTTTACGGATTGTCTTTTCCATTTGGCCTCTGACTTCCACCATGTCATTCTGCCCCATACCCATCTTTCCTATTTTTTCTTTTTATACACAGACTTCCTAAGTCCTTGTCATGTTTTGTAGAAGAAAATTGGTCATCACTTCTTCTGACTGTGTTCCAAGGATTATCTTTTCACAACCAAAATGGTCCATCAAAATGTTTTGCTAAGAAAGAGAAAAAACAAAGTAATTTTTTTCCCAGGAGAGAAATTCTGCTGCCAGCTATTAAAATAAAAAATGTTCCCTAGTGTACTTGAATCTATCAAATGAGCATAAATATATCTCTTTGTAACTTTGGTATAGATTAATATATCTAAACTGGTCTGTAGATAGGCTGCAGTGCTCCTCATGTATTGTGCTGACCTTCTGCCTATCATTGTCTGACTGCGTATTCAGAACAACAGTCATGTCAGAATCTACCTCTTGACTTTCCTCCTGACAATTTCTAGATCCAGTGCTATTTAGACAGGTAGAGAGGTAATCTCACCAGCGAGGCAGTTCCCTTGGGTCATTTATATGCAAGATATTTTTCTCAATTGGAAAATGCCATGGGAGGATTTCACAGAGAACTCAGTAAAGAAATTTGTGAAATTGCAGTGTTGAAACTAATAAAAGGGTTCTACTGTAAGAAGCAATATTCTCATCAAGCTGTTGATACCATTGAGAAATTTACATCTTGAGACAGTGTCTGATGGTAGTAATAACAGGTGCAATGTCAGTGATCCTCTAGGTCTGTCAATTGATGTCATTCCAGGTAAAGCAGGGGCGGTTTACTGTCTTACTACAAAATAAATTTGGGCCCCCAAACTGTCAAGCACACCAGAAGCTATTGAGTGTCTAAAAGAGACTGAAATCCTCTTGAGAAACGATGAGCACAGGATCTATTCAATTTCCACTTTCAAGACCATCTTGAGAGTTGATTTAAACTGCTTCTTATTTTTTGAATACTACAACCATTTTACCCATTTTTTTTCCATTTATTTTTCTTTTGAAATATTGATGTGGGGGAAGCCGGGATGGCTCAGTGGGTTGAGCGCTCACTTTGCAGCACTGGGGACCGAGAACGGAATCCCGGCCCCAGCCCATGCAGAACCATATGCTGAACGGGAGCTCCCCCAGTTCAGTTCTCTCTCTGTATCTCTCTCTCTCTCTCTCTCTCTCTCTCTCTCTCTCTCTCTCTCTCTGTCAAAAATAAATAAATAAATAAATAAATTTAAAATGTAAGAATTCAAGGACAGTAATAGCACAGAATATACTTAAAAAAAAAGAAATATTGATGTGAATAGTTGAGAGAAAAAAATAATAAAACAGGCAAGGATCTAGGAGCTGTACAATACCCTATGCACTGTATTGTTGTGAAATTATTTTGCCACTCTGTAACTCATCCCCCTCCCCCATATTTGTCTCACCCCAAATTACTGAACTGAACAATGACTGAAATGTCAAAGACTAAAGCAACTCACCAGCTCTGAGCAGTAGTGGTCCCTCAGCAAATACGGTGAAAACATCACCTTGGCATGTGACACACACTTGAGCCTTGGCTAGGGCCTTGGTGAACAGTATCAATAAAGACTAATTAGATCGCTTTTTCTGAAAGATTTCCAAAGTGATGAGCAAAATAAAGCCAACCTAAAGAAAATATTTAAAAATCTCCCACAGAACATGCTCAAAGAGACATTTTAACTTCTTTTATTTTTAAAATGCTCAACCATTTTCTTCAAAAACTTGGCTTGATCTGCTTGATTCAGTGATAACTGAAGTTATGCCAACTTTGATGTTTTTAGCTTCAGCTGCTTTAGAGCTATATGTGATCCCCCTAAAAGGTTGGAATGAATTTTTTTTTTTTTCTGAGTGAAGAAGAAAGCATATGTTTTAAATGCTCATGTGCATTTTTTGAAAAGGATGATTTAACATCCTATAATATTTTACCTTTGGGCTTAAAATAAAGAGTTTAGTTTAAAAGTCAAGGAGACTCTGGCCTTCAGGACCAACTCTATGAATTTTGTCTGGGTTACCAAAAGCCTTTTGTGACTTACATGTTTGCTGCTATTGTTTTTAAAATGGCAGCAGAGACATGGAAGTTTGGAGACTTGAGCAAGATGGACCACACACAAACCTAATTTCAGGACATCAAAGCATAATAGAATAATATGCAAAAACACGGAGCATCTTGAGTACATTTTTTTTCCTAACCAGATAAATGACAGAAAGACGGAGGTATACAAATGAATTTAGAAAGCTTTAATTCATCTGACTCTACTTCTTTTTCTTTTAACTTGTAGAAATACGAAGGGAGAAATAAACAGTGAGAGGTTAGAGGCTGAGTGGTACCGAGAATAACTGATCCCATTGAAGAGGAGTGTACTTAGAGGAGAGGGTTGTCAGGCTGACTTCTGAAAGCCACATCTACATTCTTCTCTAGTATCGACTATGCCAAAGCTTCCCTCAGATTTCCCTTGAGATCAATCGGTCATTGGATCTCCTTAGGACACACAAGAGATGGTAAAGAAAAGAAATCAGGGTAATTATGGCTAATACAATTATTAGCTGGAAAAATAAACAGCAATCCTAGGAATGCAGGAGGGATATGTCAGATGACTCCCAGCAACCCCTGTGTTTAGTATAAAACTTATAGGAGAAGAAGCTTCTGAGTAAGGGTGGGGCATTCCCCAGGTTACTCTAGATGAAAACATCAGATGATAATTGTGCTTCTAGATCAGACGTAGGTCATTTTTTGCAGATAATTATGCAATGCCACATCTAGTAGTATCAAGTTAAATTTCACTAAATCACAACTCCCACTATATTCTGGTATGTGCCCAAAATTCTGGAAGAACAACAAAAGGAAAGAATTGGTAAAGAAATGACAAATGTCTCACTCTTTTATAATGTCAAAAGAACTATGGTCAGAAAAATTGAAACCAGAATGAAAGAAAGGTTTAAAAGGAAATTGAGTCCGTGTTTACAAAAGAATTCCAATTCTGGGTGAACTGTCCAACTCAACCAGTTGCTTTGGAGAAACATGATTAAAGTGATGACTGAGGTGTTTTGTGTCCTAGACTCAGTTTCCTTTATTCCCCTCTGAGTCCAGTAACAGCCAATCAGAAAGGAACCTGGCCTGGAGGCTTGTCAGTGATAATAATTGAAAACATCTGTCCATGTAGCAAGTGTGGGAAGCCAACGCAGCTCCCTGACAGAAGGAGTTCTCAGACAGCAAAGCCATAACCACGACTGTGCTCATATTCTCCTTCACAGACTTTTCTCACTGCCAGCTGTCTTTATTCTCCTGCCAGGAAAGCAAGGGGCCTGGGGCTCTCACCAGGGCTGGGGTTAAGTGAGCTTGGGGAAGGAGGGGGATAGGCTGGCTCTGAGCTTTGGGAATCGAGACTAGGGCTATCTCATTGGGAACTGAAGAGACCTAGGGCTGAGGAAAAAGAACAGCAAACAGAGAAATCAGTGAGGTATGAGGACAGAAAGATAACCTATGTCAAAAGAGTTCACATTATGCACTGAAATGACCTGGGTTTAAATCTTGGGAAAACCATTTCTGTGAGATACTGGACAACTTCCCTATGTCTCAAGCTTCCCGTCTTTAAAACGGGAATAATAATAGTACCTCTCTCATGAAGCTGTTGTCAGGAAAAATGAGTTAATGCCTTTGACTTGCACAAGACCAAGAACTAAACAAACATTAGCTCTTTTCTCAATACTAAATAGAACTCAAGGTTTAGAAAAGTAGAGGCAGAAACCTCTGCTGGAGGGCCGGACACCTAAGTTGCAAGTAGAAACACTCCTGTTCTGTTGATGGTGTCCTATTGCTTTAGACAGTTGCCATGTTGTTCCTATGCATATTACTCATGTCTGGCTGGGGCCTTTTAAAAGTTGCTTTACCAACCTGAGTTGCTCAGCTGCTTGTGATCTCAGTGCTGACTCTCTTGTAGCCTCTTTCTGTCCCTGGAGCCACATTCTGCGCTGCACCAGCCCCTGTCTGATCCAGCTGACTTCACCTCGCTGCTAATGTACCGGTCCTCACTTCTCCCGTGTCAGCAGTGTGCCAGGTCTTTCAGCTTGCTATTGAACATATCAGGGATATAGTTGGTCCAGTAGAACATGGAATGCCAGTAAAACATTATTTCTGCCAACTGAAGAAAAAATGTCAGATTCTAGGTTAGAGAAAAATTAAAACAAGGAAAGTTGGAGCAAGGAAAAAAATAATAATAATGTTCTTAATAGGAAGATTTAGATGGTTTCTCTGCCTATAGGAAGGGGGTGAAAATCTGCATTGAGAATATAATGAACCAATAGGATTAGAAAGAAAATATAAACAAAAGATTATAAAGGACAACGTTTTAAAAATACCAAATTATCCAGATGATTTCATTGTTTAAGATAATCTCTGTACATAAAAATTAACTACCTCTGGGAACTGCTTTAACAGTCACATGACCACAATTGTATTTATAACTAACTCAGTGATTTGATGTATGGTATGTACTTGGAAGCTGGACAGAATAAATCCAGCTTGCAAAGAAGCAGAACTTACTTTTAGGGTGCGGCTTGGTTCTGAGAAAATCTTGCTCAACACATGGGTGGCAAGAAATAATACAAAAGGAGAAACTTGGGGAGGCTGACTATATCATTAGTTAAGAACAGTTATGTATTGTATATGTATCCAACATAAACACTTGGCTAAGGATGTTATTCTACTGACAGTGTTTGCCTTTCCTTATGGTCATCAGCTGGTGACTACCGCTACTTGGCTGCGAAGCACTTCATCCATAAAGAAAAGCACCATAAGTAATAATGAGTGTGAGTTTGTGTTCATTGCAAAGCAAGAATCCAGATTCAACAAGAGATTTTTATTTATCCAATTGAAATGAATAAAACTGTTTAACCTAATGGGGCTTCTATAAATCAGGAGTGTTGTTTTATTAGTAATCCTCCTAGAGAAGGCATTGTGATGAGGCACTATGCAAAAGTACAAATGTATAAACACAAAACAAATACAATGTTTTGACCCTCTTCTATTCACCAGCCTTGAACATCTTCACTCTCACATCATTAATTAATAAAATGATCACTTAACACCTGCTATTAGTAGATCCTTTTAACAATTGAGACACTATAGTTTTCCTTTCTATGACTCTCTTCAATAGACATATATGAGGGCTGTCCAGAGAGTATCCAGCCATGTAACTGTTCTCATTATATTGGCAATGACTGAATTTCTTTTCTGGATAGCCCTACCACAATATTATGAATTTTGTACAATTGCTTTTTTAAAATGAAGCAGGTTGGGGAAGCAGAGATGGCTCAGCAGTTTAAGCACTTGCTTTTCAGCCCTGGGGACTGAGGATCAAATCCTGGCCCCGGCCTGTGCAGACTCATGTACTAAACTGGGGTGTGCCTCCCATGTGGGAGGCTTCCAGTCTTGTTCTTGCCCCCTAATTCAGCCCCTGGCTTGAGGGGGTGTGCCTCCCATGAGGGAGGCCCCCAGCCCAGTTCCTGCCCTGTGCAGGCCCCACCCACCTGTGTGGAACAAAACCATGTTGAAAACCAATGACGTACAACTATGGAAACGGCTCTGGGCCCTTCCCTTTTCTCTCTGTCTCTGTCAAAAACAATAAAATAAATCTTTTTTAAAAATGAACCAGGTATATATGTGCTAATCTAAAATGATCACCAATATATATCTCTTCTGTATGTATTTCTTTAAATCTTCTTCAAATACAGTTATCTTTAAAAAATAATTATATTTCTAAATTTACTATTTGTCTATTTTGATGTCTCTTTCCTCTATAATTTTCTCTTCTTCTTCTTCTTTTTTTTTTTTTCTATACTCAAGGAAACTGTAGTGCTAATCCTGCTAGCCACTTTCCTCTCAAGTTCCCAGATTCCTTCTCCTCCAGGAATACCTTCCATTACTTCTATAGAGGTATCTGCTTTACTTTTGAAATTACTTTTCCACTGAATGGCAAATTCCTGGCACCTATGCCACCACACCCAAATCTTATATAGACATTATTGGTTGATCACATCACCCTTTCACATCGAGGCTTGAACAGAGCAGACAGCCATCATTAGCCCAGGTAAAGCAAATGTGTGTGTCATCCCTCCTCCAGAGTGGGCCTCTTGATCCATTGCCACCATACTTTATGAGTATTATAAAAACAAAAAATGCAGACTACAGACACACCCTTATGCTTCCAAGAGAACAGGAGGCTCGTGTCTGTTTCCCGAAAACTCCCTAGTGTCTGCCTTTTTGTTTCATTTGTTATTTTAATAAATAAATGTATATATTATCATAAATATATACACACACACCCTTTATATAACATATAAAGTATACATAAACATAACATATATATATATAATGTAAGACATTACTACACACCCCTTGCATTTCAAGTTTTCCTTATTTTGCAATTGATAACCATGCTTGTCATGTGTTTCCAAGCTTGTCAACTTCCCTTACAAATTATTTCAATTTTGAAGAAAAAGAAAATGGTTTAAATTTATTCTAAGTGTTAAATTCTTTAACAATAATATTTAGAGCATAAGGAAATTAGAATTCCTCTAGCCCAACTGTCTGATTTTTTGAACAAAGATGCTGAGCCCGAGGGAGGGTACATGAATCCTGAAAGTCCTACACGCAGTAAAAAGTGCACTCGGGGAGAAAGCCCGGCTCTCTGTTTCCTTGTACGAGTTGATCATTGAGTCATTAAAACTAGTCTCATTAAACTAATGAGATTAAAGCTTCCTCACTGAGACACCTTTTCTCCAAGTTCCTATGGTATTCTGGGTCAGTAGTCCTCATGGATCTGCACACAATCCCTAGGTCAGTGAAATGGATTCTCATTTGGATGATGTAGATATTATCTGTAAGAAAGCAAGGTTTTTTTTCAAAGCAAACCTCATAACTCCTGCTTTCTATTTTTGACATGTTCATCTAAAGTAATGTCACACTACCTCATTGAACAGAGGTGTCCCAACTTTTGGCTCCCCTGGGCCACATTGGAAGAAGAAGATGTCTTGGGCCACACATAAAATACACAAATACTAATGATAGCTGATGAACTAACAACAACAAAAAATAAATAAATAAATAACAGAAAATTCTCATAATGTTTTAAGAATGTTTACAAATTTGTGTTGGGCCACATTCAAAGTCATCCTGGGCCACATGTGCAGCCCACGGGCCACAGGCTGCACAAGCTTGTCATAAAACACTTAAAAATGGAGTGTTCAATAATGCTGTTTTGGTCTTAATAAATTCCCTTTATGTATATATATGTGTGTGTGTGTATGTATGTGTGTGTGTGTATGTATGTGTGTGTATATATATATATGTATGTATGTGTATGTATGTATGTGTGTGTGTGTATGTGTGTGTGTGTGTGTGTATATATATATATATATATATATATATATATATATATACCTAAATGTAACATTATATCATTGTATTTCCAAATTATTTTCTCTAGTTATCCTACGTAATTTTTTTTTTTCAAAGACAGTAAAAAGAGAAGGCAGGAGAAAAGGAAGGAGAGATGACATGGAAAAGGACTCAACATCTTTGCTAATGAACTTGCCTCTTCCTCCTGGACTTAAGAGAAAACAGCTAAGAAGAATATCTGTGGACAACTTTGTAGTAACTGTAGATAGAAATAATATTTCTGTTCAGGTCAGCTCCCATTTACTAGAATAGAATAAAAAGGCATCTGGCTGGGGGAAAATTTAACCTGCCAGCCACCTAGAAAGCAAAAACTATTTGTAAAAAAAAGTATAGAATGCCCAAACTTTCTAATGCAAACTAAAATAGGAGTAAAGTTGAAGGTAACACACACCACCTAAACTCAAAAATGTTGCAACTAATTGAGAGATAAAGCATATGTGCATGAAATAACTCAGAGATAAAAATAAAACATGTCAACAACAATGTAATGCAATCTGAATGTTTAAATGCCAAGGAAGCAAATAACAAAGTGATCAGAATACAATTTTTAAAAGCTCTCCAGTAGAGATAGGCTTAAATATGGTTTCGGATAAGATGACTGACAGAGATTGCAAAGCAATTCAAATGTGTGGCCATAAGGCTAATTGAGCAGGGAAGTTGACCTCTGGACCCTAAATGTATGCAATCTGCTTTCATTATCATTTTTAATTAATAGATTTTATTTTTCAGAACAGATTTAGGTTTTAGAAAACTGGGCAGAAAGTAAAGATTTCCCATATACTCTCTCCCCCTAACACACCCCCACCCCCACCACCACCACCTCCCTCCCAAACACACATACACAGAGTTTCCTTTGTTATTAACATCATGCATTAGTGTGGTACATTTGTTGAAATTGATGAGCTAACATCTACACACATCATTATTAACTTAAGCCCATAATTTACATAAAGGTTCACTTTTAATGTTCTATATTATATAGATTTTGACAAATATATAATAACATGTATTTACCATTATAGGATCTTACAGAATAGTTTCACTGCCCTAAAATTTCCCTGTACTCTTCCTAGTCATTCCTCCATCTCCCCTAATTCCTGGCAACCACTGATCTTTTACTATGTCCAGAGCGTTGCCTTTTTTGGAATGTCAGGTACTCAGAATCCTACAATGTATAGACTTTTCATACTACAGTCCTCTTTCATTTACAAATCTGTATTTAACCTTCCTCCCATCTTTTCATGGTTTGATAAAGCATTCCTTTAACCTCTAAATAGTAATTCTATTATATGGGTGCCCCACCATTTGTTTATCTATTCACCCATTAAAGGACATTCATGTCCTATATTTTTTTTTTTGTAATTTTTTTTTTATTATTGTTTTTGAGAGACAGAGAGAGAGAGAGATACAG
Source organism: Craseonycteris thonglongyai (assembly GCA_004027555.1). NCBI lineage: Eukaryota > Metazoa > Chordata > Mammalia > Chiroptera > Craseonycteridae > Craseonycteris > Craseonycteris thonglongyai. The sequence continues at coordinate 36,663 of PVKE010003077.1, read as the reverse complement.
AGACAGAGAGAGAACTGAACTGGGGGCACTCCCCAATTCAGCACATGGGTCCGCACGGGCTGGGGCCTGGGATTCGATCCTGGGTCCCCAGCGCTGCAAAGTGAGCGCTTAACCCACTGTACCATCCCGGCTTCCCCATGTCCTATTTTTTTTATTTAAAAAAAAAAATTTTTTTTTTAGCTTAAGTTTTAACTTAATTTTTTTAACCAACGCATTACTCAAGTAAGAAATATAGTTCTTAGAACACATATTCTTTTCATCTTGACATTTCTTCGTCTAGGCTAGGGGAATATATTATCATTTTCTATAACCGATACGTACAGACTATCATTTCTATCCTTAAACTTGAGTCATGGGCCACTTAATTTTCTTGCTTCCATTCTTTGGTGAAGTGGGTGCAATGAGTTTTAGAACTTACATCCAGAAGACAAGAATTAAGGAAACTAAGTTTTGAATTTTTAAATGAATGCAGTTATTAGCAAGCATCTATTGAAGGTCATGTCTTTCCCTTTCCTCCAGAACTATAACGATGTGCTATCTTTACAATGAATCAGACATAAATCTACATCTGAAATTGTGGGGAAGCAAGGAACTTTTGTCTACCCTTAAGGTTTTTCAGTTGGCCTAACAATGAAATAGGCATGAAACAGATTAACAAGAGAATATCACCAAATTTAACGTGTGGGAGCACCACATACACGAGAGAGTTGGAGACCTCCACACACAGGAGAGCTTCAGAGACAGGGAACGTGGGTATATAAGACATTCTGAGCTCAGGGCTTTAGAAGGTCATTGTGGGTCGAACACACGTTCAATAATTAGTAGTTTGCCTTGCCATATAGGTAGGCAAAAATTGTTAACTCTGATAATCTCTTATTATGAGCAAGGCCCCTAATTCATGTTCTAAGTAGTTAAGGGGGGCGGGGCAGAAGTTTCTCTTGAACCCAGGGCTGAAGTTGCCTTTAGCTCAAAACAATTCACATACCACAGAGGCATCTTAGAGTGACATGTTCTGAACCCTTACAAAACTACGCCTTTTTCTCTCTTCTTTAGTTACAATGTTAATTATGTCCAAACAAAAAAAACACAATTATATGACTTTTCAAAACTGATATCCTAAGCTATTGTTGATTCTCTTACCTGACACACCTACGTCTTTCTTTCTGACACCAAATAATATTGACAAACAAATTGCTCTAATAATAATAATAAAAGTTGCCCTGCCATTTGAAGAGGTTTACAATGTAAGCCATTTACTTGTCTTCATGATATGTATACATGTTGATTTTAAGACAGCACACAGGAAGCTTTGCCAGGAAAATTTAAAAGTTCAAGCAGAAAAAATAATCACAATATCTTTTAGTCATTTGCTGCTTGTATTTGTTTTCTTAAAATATATTGCTAAATGTTCTCTATATACAGATATCTCTTGGTAGGTGGGGCGTATTTTATTACAGGGTTATTTTCCAGTACATTTGGCGTAGTTAAGGTAAAGTGTATTAACTTTCTTTCAAAATAAAGATGAAAACAGAGTTGTAGCGGCTGTGAATGCTTCAGCCATTGTCAGGAAGTTAAGAACTGACAGGAGGTCCAAATAATCAACTCTGCCTGGTGCATAGACCATAGTTCTCCCCTGGGATATCTGCTCTAATCCTACAATGTATCTGACTGGCATGAATGTAGAATTACTTTCAATAAAGATTTTATTTCAAGCTTGGATGATTTCCCCAAAAACATCTTGTCACTGAGGCAGAGTATATCATAGAATATCTGATTTTTTTCCTCCCTACAAGTCAGCTTTCAAGAGGGAAACATACACATTTCAACTCTAGTACTCAACTCAGGTCAATTCACTGTAAAAAATCACATTTTAACATATCTAGACTAATTAAAGATTTGCTAGGTTAAAGAAGTCAGAGAGCTCTTAAAGAAAGCTTACCCTGAAGTCTGCAAATGCAAAGAATATATAATGCATTTGCTCATCTACAATTTGCACTCTCCCTGTCATAGCCTCTAATCCAAGGACAGATGACTCCACAAGCTAACACCAGGCTTCTAGAATATTTGTCTTTTGGCAAGTAAGAAACATTTAAAGGTCACATCTTCCAATAAGTATTAAATTGTTTTCAGGCTATATGAGAAATATGAATGGCCTGGTCATTATCACACTAAAATGATCTTCATTTCTCTGTTTATCCTTCTCTCTGTCTTTATCCTATTCTCTTCTTTCATAATGCCAAATTAAGTCAGTGTGTTCAAGATAGGGGAACAGTACAGTAGCAGGGCATTACTCTACTTTGAATTCATTAAATATTTTATTTTGTCCTTGCTTCCCTTCTTTCAGCCTTGGTGTCACTTAGCTTAATTTATGCTTGGTTCATATAATCTTAAAAATAACTTAAGTTACCTACAGAGTTCTACCTACAGAACATTATAATAAGACTTATGTACAAGAATGAAAATTTAGCATGTATAATAGCAGATAAAACAGGAGAGAGACATGGAAAGATCTAGAGTCTCCGCTTTTTTTATTTAAAGATTTATTTTTATTGTTCTTTGACAGAGAGACAGACACAGAGACAGAGAGAAGTGGGAGGGCCCTGAGCAGTCTCCATAGTTGACAGCATTAGTTTTCCATATAGTTTCACTCCACAGGTGGGCTCAGGGCTGCGCAGGGCAGGGACTGGGCCAGGAGCCTCCTGCACAGGCCCGGGCAAGAACTGAACTGGGGGTTCAGCATATGGGTTCGCGTGGGCCAGGGCTGGGATTCAATCCTCCAGCCCCAGGGTTGCGAAGTGAGTGCTCAACCAGCTGAGCCCTCCCAGCTTCCCCAAGTCTCAGTTTTTTGACTTAATTGTCTTTGTGACCTTTGAATAGACAGGTCATTTAACCAAGAAGTCTCTAAACCCGGGTGTACACCAAATTTGTCTCTGAAGTTCTCTTAGACACTCAGAGACCTGAGTCTCAACCGGGACTACTAAATAAGAATCTCTGTGTGATCCCTTTGCTTTTTTAGAAGCCCTAGCCAGAGTGGAAAACCAACGAGTCCTAATCTCTCTTTCTTTATGTATAAAATAACAATTGACAGAGGCAAATGTAATCAAATATTATAAAAATTAATGTTTCTATCATTTGGAAACTGTTTTACACACATTTTTTACTTTATCTTTAAAACAACCCATGAGGTCAATTTTGCCATTAACTTCACTTTAGTTCAGTGCCTAGAGAAAAGAATTTAAGTTTCTGAGATTCAGGATTACAGGATTTTCTGTAGCAGTGGTTCTCTGGCACAATACAATAACACTCAGAGGTGGTGGTGGTGGTTGTTGTTGTTTTATCAAACTCAGATCTCACAGCAGGTCAATTGCATCACAGTTTCCATGGGTGAGTCCTCACCATTGATGTGGTTTGCAATGTTCCACAGATAATATTAAGATGCAGCGAGGACTGACAATCTCTGCTCTACCATAACCAGAACAAACTGAGAAAATAGAAAGTACTATACATCGCTGTCCTTCAGACCAGAAATGCTTATTATTCTAATTACATCTACCTGGCTTTTAGCACTTAAGCCCACCACCTGATCTTTATTATTTCACTGCCTTTTCAACTCCATTGCTCTTGGTGAGCCTGGTTCTATAATGGGCTCTCCTACAGCCAACTCTGATTTACAGCGCAAAGGCCCCTATAATTGCAAACATTTTTTGTTTTGTTTTGTTTCTGTGTGTGTGTATGTGTGTATATTTGTTTTTCTTTTTGTGGAGCATCAGTGGAGCTTAGCAATAGCCCTTCAATTTCATTGACCTTGTAGCTACTATCTACAACCTTCTACCATTATTATTGTTTTTTTTTAAGATTTATTTTTATTGTTTTTGACAGAAAGAGAGAGATACAGAGACAGAGACAGAGAGAAGAGGGAGAGCCCAGAACAGTCTCCGTAGTTGCACATCATTGGTTTTTCCACATAGTTTCATTCCACAGGTGGGCTTGGGGCTGCATAGGGCAGGGACTGGGCCGGGATCTCACCCCAGTGAGAACTGAACTGGGGTCACTCCCCAGTTCAGCATATGGGTCCACACGGGCCGGGACCAGGATACGATCCTTGGTCCCCAGGGCTGCAAAGTGAGCGCTTAACCCACTGAGCCATCCCGGCTTCCCCAATTATTTTTAAATGCCTACAGTGGTCGGCAAACTGCGGCTCATGAGCCGCAGTTTTCGGACCACTGCTATCACACAAACTACTAGTCTCTCCTCCATGGATATAACATCCCAATTTACCACCAGTGAGTTTTAACAATTGGACTGCCACCATTTGCCAAGACCCCAGCTGCATTTTCCTGCCACCATTAACAGACCTCTCAAAGCCAGCAAGACAGCAAGTCACCCAGCTCCAATGCCCCATTTTTGCTGGCTTTCCTAGGCCACTCGTGGAACCATTCATTACAGATCAAATTCTGTAGGTGAAGATCCTGAAACAGAGTTTGACATGCAGAGTATTTATTAGGGATCATCCCCTATGAAAGTGGGTAGGTGGGAACATGGTTGGGCAGAGGTAGAGCTTGAAATGAAATGTGGATCCTACTTAGCCTCAGCCAAGCTCACAGGAAGCTCTGGAATATGTGCAACCCATTGTCCCACAGTGGGTGGAATGACCACATAGACCACTCAGTGCCTGTGGGCCAGGCAAGGTAGCTCACTGCCATTCAGGTGAACCCTGAAAAAGGAGACAGCTGGAGGCCATCTGCTAAGCTGACTCTCCACAGTTAGGCAGGAAGTTCTTCCTTGAAAGGGAGTCTGCATGGCCCATCTGTGTCCAAAACAGCCACTACTCTTATCAAATTATTAAGTATAAGAATGGTCCCTTAGCAGTAGGAAACTAAGAGAGACCCTTTTATAAAGCCCAATATAGTGCTTGATAATGATCTCTAATAAATGAGAGATTTTGTCCTGTCCTTACATTGTTACAGGTGAACACAGATGTGTGTGCTGGACCATAGATTCATGATTTAGACCAGGGGTCTCCAAACTTTTCAGCCCACGGGCCGCATTAATTATCAAACAGCAGTTTGGGGGCCAACTACACACTCGAGGTTCAAATAAAAAAGAATCAAAACATAGATGTTGTTTTTAATTATTTATTTAATATTATGTTATTCAGATAAAAAGGTCTCCAGGGGCCGAATGAGAGGGCCTCACAGGCCGCATCCGGCCTGTGGGCCATAGTTTGGAGACCCCTGAATTTTAGACCAACATCCATATGTACAAGATCATGTGCAGAAACTCACACGATTTATTTCTCCACCACAATACAGATTATAAATTTATATGTACAAAAGTAAAATAAATAGTTTCTATCTTCAAGCCAAACTTGCATACAGTTTGAAGGAGTTTATTTTTCTGCAGACATATTGAGCATTTTACCTAAAATAGAACTCAATGGTCAGATTTTAAATGACCAAGAAACGTGGTATCATCTCCTTTGACTTCAGCTATCCATAGTATATGCAGATACAAATTACTTTCTGTTCTAAACTTTTCACCAGTTTTGTTCAAACTGGTTACATGAAACTGATTGTCAGATAGCACATGTAGGAAAGGCAGCACAACTACAGGCCCCTAACAAGCTCTCCAGAAATATTAGCTTTCTTCATCTCTTCCTTCATGGTCTTATTATTACAGGTAGATATTAATCTCAGGTGTGTGAGAAATACAATTATTGTGCCATAATTGAAACCAATTTCTCTGTCAAAGCCTGTTCTTCTACATGATTTCAATCCAGTCAGTTCAGAGTGATTTCTAGACCTTTTCCTGGCCTATTTTTAGTTCTAGAGGGCTACATGTGGCCCAAGCATTTGGTGGGGGACAAGGAGCACATCAATTTATACAGTATTTCAATAAATATTTATTGAACACCTAGTATAATAAGCCAAACAGTAATCTTGATCTAGGGATATTGTATGAAACAGAAATAAAATGCTGGTGCTTAAGATGTTTATATTCTACTGAAGAAAGATAATAAAGCAAATAAGCAGAGTAAAAAGTGTCTGCCTTATGTCACCTCTCCAGGCTGGTCTTCATTCTCTTATGCTTTTTTTTCATCATCCCCATCTTCCAATCTGGGTTTCAGTCAATATTTAGGCAATACTCTGTGAAGCTTTCTTCATGCCACCCTGGCCTCAATGATACTATGCACTAATTTCCATTTAACTATTCCTGACATATTGAACATGAGTAACTCTAGAATCCTGCTCTTACTATATCCTTGGGTTTTCCCCAAGCAGATGAATATGGATTCATCTACTCAGAATCCTCAAGCCTTCTAACAGCCTGTATCCCCAGAAAAGTGGGTGAAAAGGGCTCGAGACTTACCACTTCCATGGGACTTCACCAGAGTCTTAACTGTCCTCTCCCTAACTCTCCCTTCACCCAGTCCAGAAAATCTTTCTTTTGTCTGGCAGCAAGGTAGCCTGGACATTCACCTACTTTCCCATTTATTGCTTAGGTCATAGCTGTGAGTCTGAGTTCTTGGATACTTAGACTTTTGAATCTCAAAGGTACAGTTTTTGGTCATTCAAACATCCTCGTTTGCAAAAACCCAAAGCATTTTATCTGCTTTGCTGCTGTACCATCCTTTCACTGAGATTAAAAAAAAAAAAAAAATTGCCACTGACTAAATCCTGGGAATAAGCCAGAGGTACAAGAAAGGGGGTGGAGGAAGCTGGGATGGCTCAGTGTGTTAAGCGCTCACTTTGCAGCCCCAGACCCTGAGGATAGAATCCCAACTCCGGCTCATGTGGACCCACATGCTGAGCTGGGGTGTGCCCCCAGTTCAGTTCTTGCCGCAGCCTATACGGGAGGCTCCTGGCCCAGTTCCTGCCTTGCTTAGCCCCGTGCCCACCTGTGGAGTGAAACTATATGGAAAACTAATGCTGTCAACTATGGAGACTGCTCTGGGTCCTCCTCCTTCTCTCTGTCTCCGTCTCTGTCTGTCTCTCTCTCTGTCAAAAAACAATAAAAATAAATCTTTAAAAAAAAAAAAGAGGGGGTAGGGAAGAAACCTCACTTATACCTTATCCTACCTTGTCTTAAATGACCATTTGACTTCACTAGAATGTCCATTCTTTCATTGTTAATCTGAGAGCCTAGACCACATTTTAAATGTCATTCAACTTGCCATCAAATACAGGAATCTCAAGCATCTCTAAATGCCGTTTGATGGGGAACTCATGACATTCTTATGTAAAGAATATTTAATAACCTTGATAGATTCCCCCAGTGCCTTTCTAGTATAGATATGGAAAAATCTCTACCAACCAAATAACAACAGTAGTAATATTTAAGTGATGGGATTCTGATGGATTTTTATTTTCTATTTTGACTTGTCGGCATTTTCTAGACTTTCTATAATAAATATGAATCCTTTGAAGCAGCCTAGTCTATTTTCACAGCTGTAATTCTCCATATGGAGGTGAAAGCCATCTCTGGGCCAATTCCAGGAACTGGAAGTGCAAGAGAACTGTTGACTTTTTCTTCCACAACATGACTTTTTGCATTCAGTCATCATAGCTGTCCTAACAATTCTTTTTCCAAATCAAACTTCTTTGCTCCACCATTAAGAAATGTGTCACCGTGATGGGCACATTCACCTTAGTGCTACCAGGTATGTGATGCAGTGTCTCTCTTAAAGCCCAGTCACTGTAAAAAGTATCTAAAACTTAATTTTCTTTAGAAAGTAAAATTATTAAGTGTGAAAAATTGAATAGTGATACAGAAATTGCAACTGGTTCTCTTTGAGCTATTCTGGGACCCTTTTTATTTTTTTCTGAAGATTTATTTTATTGTTTTGACAGAGGCAGAGAGAGACAGAGAGAAGGGTGAGGGCCCAGAGCAGTGTCCACAGTTGTACATCATCAGTTTTCAACATGGTTTCATTCCACACAGGTGGGCGAGGTCCACGCAGGGTGGAAACTGGGCTGGGGGGCCTCCGCATGGGAGGCATGCCCCCTTAAGTCAGGTGCCCAACTGGGGGGCAAGAACCGAACTTGGGGCTTCCCGCATGGGAAGCACACCCCAGTTCAGCATATGGGTCCTCATGGACTGGGGCCAGGATTCAATCCTTGGTCCCCAAGGCTGTAAAATGAGCACTTAACCCATTGAGCTATCCTGGCTCCCCTATTCTGGGATCTTTTAAATAGAGATTGTTTCGAGTAACTGCTGAAGGTTTGATGTACATGCCCTAGTGGAAAGTGAAATAGCTGTTCTCTTCACCTATGTGAAAAGAAAAAAAAAAAAAAAGGTTGATGAATTTTGCCTTTGCATATTTACAGTGTTCCTATTAGTTATATCTAGCATCATCAGGCAAATATTTAAGTTCTATATTTTCACTAATACCTTATAATTAGGTACCTAATTGTACTTGGCCTAATTAATGCTGATCCATGCACAACCCCCAATAGTCTATACAAAATTTTAATAGCACTTACTAACTTTTAAACTGACTTATTAAACAAATTCTGGATAGAGAATAATGACAGTTTTATATATTTTTTCTTTCTAAAAATACTCCCAATGTGTAATATATTTCCTAGCCTTTCTTCCCTAAATTGAGGACAAGCCTTCCCAGGATGGTGATATTATAAGTGCTAGTGGTATATCAGCAGAGCTCAGGGAATAAAAACTAAGACTTCTTTTACTGCTGACATGGTAAAATGTGGATGGCTAAAACCATTGTAACGCTTGACAGAAAACACTTAAGGGAAACCATAGCTGAAATTCTCAATCTGTCTCACCAGTGGTGCAGTTCCATTCACAATGAGAAATGAATGCTTTCAGAAGTTTAAAACACTGTGTGAATCTGGAGGAAAAGATAATTCGTATTAATTTGGCTTTTCCTCCACATGAACATCTTTCTTATTTTTGTAAATATATCCTTGGGTGTGAATTAGGTGATTAAAAAATTACATATGTCACCCAAGATTTCTAACTGACTCTCTCTGAGTCACTGCTCTTCCAAGTATTCCTCAGGTCTCAGGCCTTACAATTAGGACGTCCTTAATTTCAAATGCAAAATTCCTTAGTCTTATTTAAAGTTATTTGGTGAAAAAAATAAATCTGTATCCCAGAATAATAATGATCTGCTTCTTAATCTAGGTGTTTGCACTAACTATGGGGTTTTGATCAAATTATCAGTTACTTTAGACTTGTTTTGTTCATTTGAAAACTTTCTTTCACACTTAAAAAAGAAAAAAAATGGGAGAAGTAATATTCCTAAAATATATTGAAGTTACAATGACTTAAAACAACAAAGTACTAATTCAGAATACACAGAGGATGTACCATATTTGTGTGTCCAAAGACTGTAGGAAACTGCTCAAAAATGTAGCATCATGAATCAGTTGCAGAATGGGTGCTTTATTTAACAAATGTCATTGGGAAAATTAGATAGCTTGGGGGGGGGAATTAATTTAGATTACCATCACATTTCACACAATAAAATTTATTTTAGATGAATTAGAGGATATGAACATGGAATCATTAAACAAAATAGGAGAAAACACTGATGATATTTACCTGAGCTCTTTAAATGGATGAATTTCATAACAAAAACGAAAAGACAGAAATTCCAAAAGAAATAGTGCTAGATATGACCACATCAAAATTTAAATTTAAAAAATTTAAAGAACAAAATAATTGGGAGAATAGAAGTACAACAGAAATAGTTAAACTTTATGCTAACAAATGAAAACATCAAAAATCTATATAGGGAAAGCCAGGATGGCTCAGTGGGTTAAGCGCTCACTTTGCAGCACCAGGGACCCAGGATCGAATCCCGGCCCTGGCCCATGCGGACCCATGTGCTGAACTGGGGAGTGCCCCCAGTTCAGTTCTCTCTCTCTTTCTCTGTCAAAAACAATAAAATAAATAAATAAATAAATAAATAATCTATATATACAGCTGAAGCCAGGACAGCTCAGTGGATTAAGTGCTTGCTTTGCAGCCCTGGGGACTAAGGATCAAATCCTGGCCCTGGCCCATGTGGACCCATATGCTGAACTGGGATGTGCTTCCCATGTGGGAGGCCCCTAGCCCAATTCCTGCCCTATGCTGCCACCACCTACCTGTGTGGAATGAGACAATGTAGAAAACTGATGACGTGCAACTATGAAGACAGATCTGGGCCATCCCCCTTCTCTCTGTCTCTCTCTTTGTCTGTCTCTCTCTGTCTCTGTCAAAAGCAATAAAATAAATCTTTAAAAAATAAAAATAAAAAAATATATATATACAAAGTTATTCATATAGCATTGTCTACAATAGCAATGAATCAGAAGCAACCTAAAAGTCCACCAGTAGGGAAATGGTTAAATAAATTAAGGTATATTCATACTATGAAATGTAACAACTTTTTTTAAATGATGAGGTATTTTTATATGTACTGACTTGGAAAGATGCCCATGATATATACTTAACGGGGAAAACAGAAAATTGTAGCATGTTATATACTTTTGTATCTTATTTTTTTAAAGTAAAAAATATATGAAGATAAGTGGATGGATAGATAAAAAAATATTCAGAAGGAACACATCTGTTTATTATAGTTGCAAAGGAGTTTAAATAGGAACAGAAGGATTTTACTTTTTTACTCTACATACTCTTGATTAGTGCGTTTTTTTTCCCAAAAACTATGTATTAGTTTTATTATAGAAAATAAATAAAATGGATTAAACAAATAACTATAAGCTCTCAGTAGGAAAGGGACAGGGGGTTGAACATCTATTCACAGAAGAGAAAAACTCCATGGCTGTTTTTGTTTGTTTCTCTTTTACTTTTTCTCTACTTCCTAAACTCAAGAAATCTTAAATTCAAAGAATGGCAGACTGGTTATTACCTATCAAATTGGCAATTATTAAAAATATAATAATACCAAATGACAATAATGATAACTGGATAACATGTTACAACTAGTGGAAAGTGCTAACCTATTTCATATCGTCATATTTTAAGAAAAGAATAGACATAACTTCATGCTAAAGCAAGTTCTCAAAATGTGGTTGCTGGACCAGCAGGCTCATCACTTGGAAACTTGTGAGGAATATGCACATTCTCAAATTCCTCATCAAACTGGCTGAATCAGAAATCAGGGGATGGAGCCCAGCAATTTGTTTCAACATGGCTTCCAAATTATTCTCATGAACATTAAAGTTTGAGAATCCTTAATCTAGCTGTTACATTTGTACTATTTCATCACAAGGTGGGGTTTCTCAGCAGCAGCAATATTGACATATTGGGCTGGGTAAATCTTTGCTGTGAGGGGCTGTCCTGTGCATCATAGAATGTTTAACAGCCTCCTTTGCTTCTACCCACTAGATACCTGTAGAAATTTCATACCCCACTCGCTCGTGCCCATCAAAAATGTCTACAGCAATTGCCAAATGCCTCACGGAAGGGAGAGAAGAGGGCAGAATTGCCTCTGGTCAGGAACCATTGCCTAAAGAAATTCTCCAAAATGTGGAGAAAAAACACAGAAAGACTTTTTTATACATCAATTGCATTTATACTAATAACTCATTGACTATAACTCATTTTGTCATATATAAGATAATTAAATAATAAATAATAATCTATAAAATAGGAATAAAGATGCTAGATATAGAATTATTATAAAATGGGTTTTCTCAAATAATATATAAACAAATTATTTATCTAGACATTTATATCACCTAAATGCTGGGCAGTGTCTCTCCTGCTCAAAATCCAAGAATGGATTCTCATCAGCCTTAGAATTAAATTACAAAGTCATACCAAGTCCTATAGTCCCATACAACATCTCCCACCTCCTTCATCTCACTTCCCAGCCTCCAACCACACTATCCTCTCTCTCCTACATCCATCAAGCGCAGCCTTACCACTGGGGCGTTCTACCTGCTCTTCCCTGCCTGGAGTTCACCTTCCCCTGGTGTGTGTACCTAAGCAGACTTCTGCCTAAGAGTTGTCACCTTAGGAGGGCTCAGGAGGGCTCCCTGAGCTCTTTGCTATGTGTAGCACTTCCCACCACTCTGAGCACTATCTGTGGGCTACATTATCCACAGCCAGCAAAGCCTCACCCAGACTAAATAAACAAGAATCTCTGGGGACGGATTTGAGGACATAGAACTTTTTTTTAAAGGTCCCAAGGGTCAGTGGAAGAATGATTACTTCTCTTTTCTTTGTTTTTCTTGATATACTTTAGTGCAAGAAATCATATTATTTTTCATTTAATGTATTGTTTATAGTCTGGTTCTCCCTCTAGATTAGGGGTATACAACCTTTTGGCTTCCCAGGACTACAGTGGAAGAAGAATTATCTTGGGCCACGCATAAAACACACTGATAGCTGACAAGCTTAAAAAAATAAAAAGTAAAAACAAAAGAATTGCAAAATAACCTCATAATGCTTTAGGGAAGTTTACAAATTTGTGTTGGGCCACATTCAAAGCTGCCTTGGGCCACATGTGGAATGCAGGAAGCAGGTTGGACAAGCTTCTTCTAGATTATAAGCTACATATGGGCAATGAGTTTGTCTACCTTATTCATTGCACTGTCCCCAATACCCAGAACAGTGTCTAAGCCTAGTAGGTACTCAATAAATTTTTATGAAAGAATAATGGTTACATTAATTACTGTTTATGGTTACTGGTAGATTTTTTTCATCATACTTCTCTAAACTTTTAAAATTCTCTTGAATTGAACATACTACTTTATAATCAGAAAAAAGAAATTAAAGCTCATTTTTAAATCTGCCTTTGATAATTGTGATATATTTGAAGCATAGTGATTAGCACATAATAAATATTCAACAAGTAGTAATAACTGTTAGTATTTTTTTATATTATCATAAGGAATTTCATTATGATATTCCAGTTTATCTATGGTTGTCACATTATAGAATGCATATTTCAACTAGAAGTAAGTCATTTTGAAGCCTATGGTCTATTCTTTCTTTTTACTCTATCAATGCTCCTATTAAAAATTCTGAATATTGCTTCAAAATATACTTTAGAATCTCCCTATAATGTCCAATCAATAAAAATATAAAACAAGTGAATAATTTAAGATGTTTCAGTCTTCAGCATTGAAATCAGGCAAAGAGGTTATTTAATAAATGCAAAGAATAAGACCATGTCAGCTATAAATATACAACTTCCATATACTCATAAAGCTACTTTTCCATAATGTGCATTGAGAGAATTAATACACATGGCTTTAAAGATTATTTAAAAGCAAAAATGTCAATATAGCAATAATTTCCATTTAGGAGGCTAGTTGTTAACTTACTTTAGAAAATAATAATAATAGTATATTTGGATGTAAAATCAAAGACTTTATTATTATTTAAGCCAGTTGATGTATAAATTAACATACACAAGTGGCTGGATTACCAGTAAATAGCCATCTTCAAACACATTAGTATTAAATACAAAAACATTGGTGAAAGTTCTTTTGCTTTTGCAATATTTGAAAATTTTTCTAACACACAGCCATGACATTGAGAGAGAAGGTGGAATTCCTGCTAAGTCCCCAATCTTATATTTTCTAGAAAAGTTCAATATAGACAAAGTCTAGTTTGTGCAAATAAAGGTTGGGAAGATTGGGGTTAGCAAGACTTGCCCCCAAAGTAACTGTAGCACATAGAAAATAAAATCTGAGCACACTGAAATTTTATTCTGTTTTTAACAGCCTCTTTTACTTAAGTGGTCAAAGTCACAGTTAACAATTCACAGACAGTGGCTAAGCTGTATTTTGTAAGCCAGGTGTGACGTGATGGCAAGAGTACATTTACCACCACACTTACCCCATTCAAGTTAAACCACCTTAGAGTTATGCATGTTAGAAAATCATAGCATTACAGAGATAGGGAAGCAAACACTTTTAATACCCTTCCAATAATTTGAGAATTGTCCTGCAGGCAATTATGTGGCTTTCAACTTCCTTTCAAGTCACTATGGTAACAGCAAATCACAAACTTAAAAGGAAGTTTGCATCCATATATCTGTTTAGAGCTGGACTATTATTAAATGCTTTGGTCTTCTTAATTCAGCATTAATTTTGAGTTTTGTACGAAAGTTGTCTTTCAGTTTGAGTCATTTGGCTGTGATTTTAAGCAAGTAAAAAGAATTTTTGAGTTAGCAATTCAGCTCAGTCTTGGAAAAACTTACCCAGCATAAGGCTGCAAGGATTTTTTTGTCTGGGGTCCAACATCTGTAGCATTGGATTATAGATTGTTTCTAAAATAATCTTAAATTGATGGATCATTGCTCCTTCCATTTGGGCCCGACAAAAAGTAGCTCTGGCATTTTTTCTCCTTTTTATGCTGTAAATTGTATATCACCCTTTTAAGCTCTTGTCAGAAAAATGAATTCTTACCCACTTCAAGATTTTATAAACTTGAATTTTGCTTAACAGTATAAGAATTCCTTTTACAATGAATACATATCAAGTGCTATTTCATGAACAAATTCATAAAATCATAATTATTTCTGTCAGCCTATTTTAAACTGAGCAGTATTAATAAATAGCCTTTTTCAAGAGTTATGCTTTGGGGTCTTTTTTCTATTAGTAAAGAATTCACAGGCACTAAACTTCTGAACTCTTTATGTTGCTTGGAATCAGGTATCTTTGCTCTAAAAATTTCATAAGAATAAATTAATGGTGAGTAAACAAACATGTAGAAGAATTTTCAAATATTGATCTAAAGTCTAAATGTTTTTGCACTTTTTTACCCATCCATCAGTTCACTGTGCATTAATCTTTCAACCATGTCTTTGCTCTCACCATTCTCTTTCAGATGTATTCTTTTGCCTTTTTGGCCTTTGTTTTGTCATAGAAGAAGCATTTCTGTCATTTCTTTGCTAAAAACAGGTTAAATTGTAGCTCAAATTTTACAACACTGTCATGGAGTCTAGAACCTAATGAAATCTAAGCCCCACCAGAGGGGTGGAACCTGCCCAAATGACCACAGTCTGACCTCTGAAGTTAGTTGCTACAGAGTTTAGAAGCAACGGTGGCATCAGAGGGTAAAATCCATAACATTTTTAGACTTATGTAGTAGGCCCTTAACAAAACAACTAAAATTATATTTCCTTGTTGTCACTCAGGAGAATCTACAACATCTAAGTAAGTTAGGGATAGGCTGACCAGATATACCATTTTAAACGGGACAGAAAACAACAGTACTGTACCATTTCAAATAATTTGTATGGTTAGCCTAGTCTTCTTACTGGGCTAAATTCAAGGCATCAGTAGGCTGACCATATGTACCATTTGAAATGCAACAGTAACATTGTTTTCTGTCATGTGTAAAATGGTATGCCTGGTCAGCCTAATTAGAGAACACATGAGTCACACAAAGGTAAACAAAAATACTTTGTCAGAAACTTTATTATGCTATTGTCCAGTATAGATTTTGAAGAAGAAAAATGACATATAATTTTCTTTGAAACTTATTTTAATCTGGAATGCTATTTCTGTGAAGTATACCAGTATCATGGAAATGGTATTTGCAAGAACTTATGTTCGTGAAAGCTGACGTGAAAGTATTGCTCTCCCCACATCCAATAGTACAACTCAACTTCATTTTAAGCAACTAGAAGTACAACTTAACTGTTTTTGAGAGTTTTCTGCCTTAGATACTAGATTGAATTCATTTTTTTCATTCAGGCTTTTATTTCTTTTAATAGCCTGTGTTTCTTCTCTACATATGTTTTACTAGTTGAAGACTTCAGAAATAATGGCACATGCAGTGCCCAGCTGGTTTCTGCAGTGAGAATAGAAATTATGATATCCATTGATTTGAGGTAAAAAACTAAGATTTAAATAATTTTGAAAAATAGTATTCTAGCTATATTTTGAAATTGTGGTTGATGTCCTAAATCCACCACTTAACTATATGAGTTTATTGAGATAGAGAGTAGATAAGTTCACATTTGAATAATGAAGTTTATAATAGCATTGATACATTTTCCCAGATATCCTCAGTTTGGGGGCCTTCTTTATTAGAAATGTCTGCCCCCACTGTCTATTAAAATTTAATTTAAATATTGATGTGACAATAGATTTGCCTAGCTGCATGAATCATATAGTTTAGTAATTGATGACTTCCACCCCAAATTAGTCTTCACTCTCAGCATCTTTTCTAATCAAAAGATTGATTAATTTCTCAATACACCAACTACTGACTGATTGATATTTGGAGCATAAATTGCCAATGATAGATAGATAGATAGATAGATAGATAGATAGATAGATAGATAGATAGATAGATATAAATCACAAGCTCACATTTATTTTTTAACAGTAAATAAGCAAGATGGCATGTAGTCTACATAATACACATGCACATTTTTTTTTCTTTCTTTAACTACATTTGATTTTTCTAAGAGTTATTCAAACTTGGTTTTCCCAACTTAGGAAAAAATTCCAAGCTGCTAAGAAAATTTAACCTGCAGTAATGCAAATATAACAAAATTATATGTCATTTAGTAAAAATCAATTTATAACAAGATTATTTTGAAACATTTATAAATTAAAACTGGTTTTATTAAAATCAGAGGGAAGTGTACGAAGAAGATAAAGGATACAGGTTTATTATGGAAAGATTGTCCCACATTTACAAATGCATAAAAGCACAAAATGAACATTTTTCTATAGGAAATGTAGGAAATTGATGCACTGGCAGAAATCCATTATATGAGTTCTCTTCTATGGACCACCAGCTAAGATGGAGAATTCTCTCCCCAAAAGGGTACTGACATTCAACTCTAGCTACCTACTCTCCATCCTATTTACACTTTGTCTTAGTTTCATCCTCTAGATGTAGCCCTGCTCTGGATTCTAAGACCATGCCTTTGGCCAAGAAGGAAAAGTATAAAGAACTCTGGCAGAATTGAAAAACAGTCTAGTCCCATTTCTAGATTTAGAGCCACTCAGTGGCTCAAACCTAACCTGCTCTATCTCTCTGTTATGCCCTGGAGAGCTAAAGTACCCTGTCAGTCACCAACGTTCCTCCAGATGCTATGGACTTCTTGCAGCTTCTACCCCACACCCTCCTGACAGCCACAAGTGCCCCCTCCAGTGATCAGCTCTTGGGCTTCCCTTCATTTCTCGCCTCACTGTTGCACATTTGAAGCAATTATGGGTCCCAGCTATCCCAAGTCTCACTGTTCCTGCTACCAATCAAATGTAAAGCCATTATGAAGCTGTAAAATATATCTTCAATCCTCAGTCTATCTGTATGTCATCCCTTTCCTCTTTCAGTCTCCCTGGACTCCAGGCCCTGGTGTTCTTTTACACTTTTGACCAAGATGCCCTGTATCAGTCATTCACCTTCAAATTTTCAATACTCTCTTGCTTTTCCTTCTACCTACTCTATACCCTGTGACCTCTGAGCCCTGTTCTTTGCTAAATAAATCTTATCAGCTTTGACTTTTGCTACCATTGAGTGATGTTGTTAAAGCAACTTTTACCTATAGGCATTCAATTAATTGATTGGTTCTGTTATCTCCATATTTGGCTTTCACAGTTGTGTGTGGGGGCGGAGCCAGAATGGCTCAGCAGGTTGAGTGCTTGCCTTGCAGCCCCAGGCTTCGAGGACCAGTTCCTGCCCTGACCCGTGCAGACCCATGTGCTGAACTGGGGTGTGCTTCCCATGTGAGAGGCCCCCAGTTCAGTTCCCACTGGGGTGAGCTTCCCATGCAGGAGGCCCTCAGCCTGGTTCCTGTCCTGTGCAGCCCCACATCCACCTGTGTGGAATGAAACTACGGTATATCAAAGACTGATGACATACAACTATGGAGACTGCTCTGGGCCCTCCCCTTTCCCTCTCTGTCTCTCTCTCTCTCTGTCTTGCTCTCTGTCTCTGTCTCTGTCTCTCTCTCTCTCTCTCTCTCTCTCTCATTCTCTCTGTCAAAAATAATACAATAAATGTTTTAAAAATATAATACATCATAAAAAAATTTTTTTAAACAATTTGTGTGTGTGTGTGTGTGTGTGTGTGTGTGGTGGAATCATTGAAGGAATTGGTATTGCAGATAGGTGTTACTTTAAAATCAAAAGAGAAACCTGTTTTCCTTCCCAGTGAATCTTTTTTTTTTAAGATTTATTGTATTGTTTTTGATAGAGACAGACAGACAGAGACAGAGAGAGAGACAAAGAGAAGGGGGAGGGCCCAGAGCAGTCTCTATAGTTACACATCATCAGTTTTCGACATGGTTTTCTTCCACACAGGTGGGTGGGGGCCACACAGGGCAGAAACTGGGCTGGGGTCTCCCACATGGGAGGCACACCCCTGTTCAGCATATGGGTCCACTCGGGCCAGGACCAGAATTTGACCCTCAGTCCCTGGGGCTGCAAAGCAAGCGCTTAACCGCTGAGCCATCCCGGCTTCCCCTGAATATTACTTACAACTTTTATAGTAAAGCAGTCTGGGAGTAGCTGAAGACAGATCTTAAACCAAGGTAAATACACGTTAAAGGGAAGCAAAGACCCACACCACTTGCCTCTATTCCAGGATAGGAGGATGTTTAAGTCATTTTACTGACTTGGTAAATGTGGTAGCAATGTGGCATAGTTTCTTATATTCCAAAGAAAACTTTAAATTCGGAGTCTCAGATAACTTACTGGTGCTCTAAAAATATGAGAGTCCCTTCCAGAAATGTAGCCATGCCAACAGTACTCACAGGTACAAATTCTCTCCTTTAAGCAAAAGAAAAGTGAAAACAGGAGGCGGAATATCTTCAATAATCAGTCCAAATTTGAGAATCATTTTGTTCACAATAAGGTGATTGGAACCAGGCTGTCAGTCGTAATTCTAGAGTAAGAAATAAAAATTCGAGCCCTGTTTATAATTCCAGGTATAAAACAAATAAGTCATGGCAGTACAATGTACAGCATAGGAAATACAGTCAATTATATTGTGATAACGTGTTTAGGTGTTAGATGGTTACTGGACTTATGATGATCACTTGTTTAGGAATATAAATGCTGAATAACCATGGTGTACACCTAAAGGTTACATAATATTGTACATTAGCTATATTCTAATAGAAATTTTTAAAGAGAAATATTCAGACCCTCTTTTGTTTTCCTTTTTGTTGTTGTTGTTGTTAAATTTATTAGGGTAACATTGGTTACTAAGAATTACATAGATTCCAGCTGACCAATTCTATGGAACTTCATCTGTGAATTACAATATGTGTTCACCACCCAGAGTCAGCTTTCTTTCCTTCACCATATATTTAGCTCCTCTTTCCTCTTCTCCTAGCCCACCCTTTCCCCTCAGGTAACCATTTATTGACCCTGTCCATGAGGTTTTATTTCTCTGTTGCTTTCAGTTATATATTCCACTTATAAATGAAGTCATATGGTTCTCAGCTTTTTCTCTCTGGCTTAATTCACTTAGCATGATAATCTCAAGTTTCATCCATATTGTTACAAACAGTAGTATTTCATCTTTTCTTATAGCTGAGTAATAAATACTCCATAGTATGTATATGCCACAGCTTTTTTACCCAGTCATCTATCAAAGGGCACTTTGGTTGTTCCTATGATTTGACCACTGTAAATAGGGCTACAATGAACAGTGGAGTACATAGTATGTTTTTACAGACGAAGGTTTTCAAGCTTTGGGATAAATACCCAGAAAGGGGATTGCCGGGTCATATAGTAACAGCTGTCCCAAAATTCACGCAAGAAGTAATTTTGATAGAAAACACAGGTTTATAATTAAAAATTATAAATGTTTTATTGATTCATAAAGTATGTAGTATAGGGTTATGTACGGAATACGATATCAGGTAAATGGCTCCATGGCTTTGCTGGCACATACACACTCTTTTGTTGAAATTTTCCATGACCGTTTTGCATAAATGTGGCTGAATTTCATTGATACAGCGCTCAACTCCCTCCTTCAAGGTGTGGGTGGTCGTGGGCTTTTTGGCATAAACCTTAGACTTCAAAAAACCCCAAAGAAACAAGTCCAATGGCGTAAATCACATGATTTGGGCAGCCAGTTCTGATCACCAAGCCATCAAGATGAAAATGAGCCTCATCGCTGAAGATGATTTTGTTCGAAAAATCAGCATCCACCAGTTGTTCCATAATCCATTCAATAAACTCTATTCGCCTGTGTGGTCAGTAGGCTTCAGTTCTTGAGTCAATTGAACTTTGTGAGCATGAAGATGCAAATCTGTCGTGAGAATATGCTGTAGAGATTTCTCGAAATGTCCAATTCTTGACCACGGTGCTGAATGGATGTCCCTGAACTCTCAGCAACACTCTCACCAACTGCTTCGATGTTTTGTGTTGAACGACTTGTGAAGGACAGCCAGAGTGTTTAAGATCACTAATTGATCCAGTATCCCTACATTTTTTAATTAATCTCTTCACAGTTGACGAAGTTAAATTGCTATTCCGACCATATTTTGTACGAAAATTGTGAACTGTAGCTGCCAAACCTTCATTATTTAAAAAACATTGTTCAACAATGAAAATGCATTGTTCTTTCATGTAGCGGCTCCATTTTTAATAACCCTGAACTGTCAGCTGTCATGCTGTCTTTTTGTTGTTGTTGTTGGTAACACTTTACTGCAAAATGACACAAAATTCAAATCTTGCGTGAATTTTGGGACACCCATTAGCTACATTCCCAATTTTCTGAGGACTCTCCCTACTCTCCTCCAGAGTAGTTACACCGATTTGCATTTCCACCAGTAGTATACAAGGGTTCCTTTTTCTCCAAAGCCTCTTCAGCACTTGTTTCATTATCTTAACAATAGCCATTTTAGCAGTTGTGAGGTGGTATCTCACTTGATTTGCATTTTCCTACTAGCTAAGGAGATTGAGCATTTTTTTATATGTCTATTGGCCATTTGTATGTCTTCATGGGTGAAGTGTCTATTTAGGTCTTCTGCCCATTTTTCAATTGGATTGTTTATTTTGTTGTTGTTGAGTTATACAAGTTCTTTATATAGTTTAGATATTAGCCCCTTATCAGAGGCATAGTTTACAAATATTTTCTCCCAATTTGTTGGTTGCCTCTTTGCTTCGTTGATGGTTTCATTTGCTGTGCAGAAGCTTTTTAGTTTGATATACTCCCATTCATTTCTTTTTGCTTTTACTTCCCTTGCCTTTGAGATCAGGTTCATAAAGTCCTCCCTGAATCCAAGGTCTATAAGTTTAGTCCTGATGTTTTCTTCTATGCAGTTTATTATTTTGGGTCTTATATGGAAGTCTGATCCATTTTGAGTTAATTTTGGTATATGGTGACAGATCGCAGTTCTTATTTGTTCTTTTGCATGTGGTTTTTCAGTTTTCCCAGCACTATTTACTGAAGAAGCTTTCTTTTCCCCGCTGTATATTTCTCACTCCTTTGTCAAAAATTATTTGTCCATAAATTTGTGGGTTTATTTCTGAGTTTTCAATTCTGTTCCATCGGTCTGTGTATTTGTTTGGCTGCCAATACCTAGCTGTTTTGATTATTGAGGCTTTGCAGTGCAGACCCTCTTATGGAAGGATCTGATGATAACCAGGTGGAGGATGGCAGAGTAGAAAAGCAGCCCAATGATTAATCACAGGAATCATGACACATAGCAAGGCAGTGATGCTTCCACGGGCATTGAAACGAGGAGGCCTGGGTTTGAACCTCAGCTCTATGTGATACCAGACACTTCCTCACTCTTGGTCTCATTTGTATAATGATCTGAAAAATAGAAGCTACCTCATGGGGGGTTGTTATGAGGATTAAGGAGGACAAAAAATTGTTTAGAATAATACTTGATTATTGATATTGATCAGGTCAAGGACATTTTACTGACCATGAATTTGTGCTTTGGGAATCAGAAACAGATGGCTTTGGTTCTTAATCTCTTTTAGGAGAGAAAAGGCATGGCCTGTTGGTCACAGAAATGGTATGTCAAAGATTTGGGTTCATGAAGGGATAGAAATAAAGCAAGTCTTCCTGCCTCTTCTAATAGGGGGGTTATGCAGGCCCACATAAGCCAAACAGAGTTCTCCAAAGTCCAACTAGGGAGGGCCCCAGTGTTCTACAAAGAGCTCTGATTCTGGAGACTCCACTCCCTTGCAAGAAAGTATCCTTTCACTTTACTTTATTCTCTACATTCATATATTCCCTAGGTCAGGATGTCTGGAGGAATGAAGACTTTGGTATTTCTTAACACCCTGTCCTCCTTCCCTATATTATCTCTATTTCCTTGCCGTCACTAAAACTTCACTCTTCCCAATTTTAAAGTAAAACAAATTAGGCTTCAATTTTTAAAATAAGCATTATTTTTTTAAAGTCCTATATTTTTATGGAATGAGGCTTTATTTTCTTTTTAAGAGTCCTGTGTTGCAGCAGGCAAGACATTACCATTAAAACCACATTTTAATGTTTCGTTGGTCTTCCTATTTTCTGTACAGTCCTCACTTATACAAGCAAATATTTCGTTGATTCCAATTGTCCTCTTTCCCTGTGCCAATGCTACAGGATTTAGCATTTTAGTGAGATATGAGCTGAATTGGCTGACCAAAATGGACGTAGATACTTAGAATTTTGCCATCTACCTACATGTCTCAGAATACCTTCTCTACAATACATAATTGAATAAGCAATTGTCAGGAACACTTTACTTACACTAATCATTAAAAAGTTACTTTTTTCTCAGTCTTTATGTCTACCCTCCTTTATTAACTATGCATATATTTTTCTACATTTTGTGTCTGTATTCTTACATATTTTATGCATGGCTCACCTGTTTCCTCTATTGACTATAAACACTTCAAATGCTGCATCTTGTTATCTCTCCACAGTAATTTTGCTGTCTAATTTCTTCATTTCTTCATTCCACAAACAATTATAGAGTACCCACAACGGCCAGGTACTATAAGGATATGATGTTGTCCAAGGCATTGAATTCTTCCCCAAGTGTCATAAGTTCTATTTCTATATAGTAAAGCATAAAGAGTAAAAGATTAAATAATGCTGTGGTAGTTGTTGCTTTTCTGGAACTAGAAAAAATTCTGCTCTTTCATTTTTTTGTTTTTCCAAAGCCAATCAGTGTCCTCACTTTTCTTCTTTAAATTGAAATTTAAAAAAAAAGAAAATGAATTCCAGAATGCAGAATTCTACAATTCAAAAGAAACTACAATTTTACTTCAAATGCCAATGAAATGCTTTTGTTTGTTTGTTTTCTCTCTCTCTGTCCCCACAGGATAGTGGCCAAAGCCTCCAAGAACCTCATGTCCACACAAAGCTTAGGGATTGTATTTGGACCCACCCTTCTGCGAGCTGAAAATGAAACTGGGAACATGGCGATACACATGGTGTACCAAAACCAGATCGCTGAGCTCATGCTGAGCGAGTACAATAAGATCTTCGGCTCGGAGGAAGACTGACAGACAAGACAAGTTACTGAACATGTTCACATCTGTCTCAATGCCTAATATTTTTACATTTCTGTAAACATATTTCTGAAATATTTTTTTTTTCTTTCAAGCGACAGATGCTTCATTTTGTGAAAACTTAATGGTAATTTGTGTTTAAGTTCCAAACATTTGAATAAAAGAATTGACAATATTTGCCTATATGTGTTCTATGTTAACCCCTTCATTGCTCTTTCTTCTAGCACTACATGATGCATGCTCCATGATACACAGAGTACAGCACATATCCAAACACAGTTTTAATGCTGTGCTGAGGCATGGGGTGTGTGGTTGCGTGTGTGTAGATATGTGGGTGAGCATCAGTATGATTGACACAGATGAGCCTTCTCACTACCCGGGTTGCCTCATATCCCTACTTCTATGTGAGTAGAACCAAAGGAGGAAGCAAGGCAGAAATTAGTAATCTTTAAATAGAACAAAAGAGGTCAAGTTCTCAACCCAAAGAGACATATTTGACCTTCTAAGAACATTTTTTTAAATATATGTTATTTATTTATTTATTTATTTTTGACAGAGACAGAGAGAAACAGAGACAGGGAGAGACAGAGACAGAGAGCGAACTGAACTGGGGGAGCTCCCCAGTTCAGCATATGGTTCCACATAGGCCGGGGTCGGGATTTGATTCCCAGTCCCCAGTGCTGCAAAGTGAGCGCTTAACCCACTGAGCCATCCCGGCTTCCCCAGAACATTTTTGTATGTGTAAATATAGTCCAGCTATCTGTGGTGCTATATGGTGCAATTGACAAGTACATACTGAATGCTCATTATTTTCCAAAGAAAAACAACAGTTCAAAGCACTTTCCACTGGATATGTGTGTGTATATATATATATATATATATATATATATATATATATATATATTCACTATTTGTGGTCCCATAAACTTACTGTTTTATAAATTGGAAGTAAAATTAGTGCCCTACGATTTTGATCTTTACATTATACAAGAATTCCATGAGTGCTCATTTTTAGTGTTAACATCCATTTTGAATCTTTGTCAAACTGTATATCCTTTTTATCCCTGGCTGTGCCATTTTATGCAGAATTTTTACTATGCTTCTGTGGATGCTTTATTGGTGAATTATATTGAGAAAAATTTTTAAAGGGCATCTTTTTATTTGCCCTAAGGATTGCTTGACCAGGCTTTATCCATTTGGTTAGTTTCAGTTGTCATGGCTAAACAAAAGAGTAACTATCTAGAATATATCAAACATTGTTTTATTTTGAAAAGTATGTTCTAGCTGAACACATCTCATACCTGATTTTGTGGAAGTATTCTGCTGATAAAAATGTAGACATATGTTTGACAGCTTTCTAATCAAATTCAAATGGAATAAATAATACTAATCCAGTGCAATAAAGAATAAGGCTAGTTATTGATTTGTTCATTAAAATGAAAAATAAAGCATGTAAATAAAATGCATAAACCACAGATCCAGCAAACACTTAGAGTGATGATAGGCTGTCCGGGGGATGCTGGGATGGCTCAGGGAGTCTAGTGTTGGTCTTACAGCCCCAGAGTCTGAGGATCAAATCCTGTCCCACGCCCATGTAGACCTATATGCTGAACTGGGGTGTGCCCCCAATTTTGTTCCCCTTTGCTATGTGGGAGGTCCCCGGTTCAGTTCCCACCTCAGGCATGCTTCCCACATGGGAGGCCCCCAGCTGGTTTTTGCTCCGTGTAGCCCCGCATCCACCTGTGGGATGAAAACTACGTAGAAAACTAATGGCGTGCAACTATGGAGACCGCTCTGGGCCCTCCCCCTTCTCTCTGTCTGTCTGTCTGTCTGTCTCTCTCTCTGTCAAAAACAATAAAAAATAATAATAATAGTCTATATGCATAGGTAGGGTATATGGCAGAGGGAGAGAATCTGCTCAAGAGAGAGCCAGATGTGCACTCAGCTCCAGCACCCACAGAACAGCCTCAGGAAGGGGGACTTCCCTTGCCCTTCGTGAATGTCTTCATTCTGGCAATGGCACCAGTAATCAACTCGTGGCCAAGAACAGAGAAACAACCATAATAAATGCTGAAGTGCAGGTTCATCGAATGAGATATATACATATACCACAAAGCCAAGGATAATCAATCACACGAGGGAGAAGCCCATGATCTAAAGTCACTGGTAACTGTGAACTAACAGACTTTCCAGCTTTATGTTCTTCTTATATTTAAAGTTGTACTTATGCCTTTCAGGAAAACATGGAGCCGTGAAACAAGAATTTCTGGCATTCTATTTCAAGTCCTCCTCATTTCCATGACATTCCATATTCTCAATTATGTCTTCTCCAAGATTTTAATTGCTTCTCTTTTTGAAGGAGGGAGGAGTAGATTTAGCAGTTCCAGCATTAAAATCTTATTTCTTCACATGTCCATTGTTAAAGTAATTTTGGGAGCATCAGCCACAGAAAAGCAGCACTATCGGCCAAAGAGAAGTGGCACTACCTATTTTGAGTAGGGACTCACAGCCCCTCATCTCTGTTGCTTTCCAGGTTTGTAATCTTCAAAAGCACCAGCTTCTTGATTTCCAATCTGATGGGATTTAGCCTGATTCAAACCCCAGCTGTGTCCCATCCCTGCCTGCTAAGGGCATTTAATCAGAGACTGTGTTTCCTCCCTCTAGGCAAAGACAGTTCCAAGGTATTGAGCCAAAGTGCCCAACACAGGATCTAACTTATACACACTAATGGCATAAAAAGTGTTACACCTAAAGGTCATTAGATTCCATAACACCTCAAAGACAGCGACAATGGTCCTATCAACTAACTGTTCCAAGTTTAAAAAACAAGAGTGTAAGTTGGTAGGTTAACTCACTAAGTTACTAGATTTTATAAAACTGATCAATGTTTTCCATTAAGAAGACATGAAAAAAACAATGAGCCTTTCTTAATCACCTTGCTAGAGCCAGGTGCATGTCTAGGCACTACTGATCAAATATTAAAAAATACATTAAAAAAAAGCAAATACTCTTACTCTCTGTAGTCTCACAGTCCAGTAAGGGAGAGAATCACCTAGGGATTACTGACACTTCAATACGAGACCAGGGACAGCAGCCATCTTTATAACCATATAAGCCCAAGGCTCAGTTACTTACGGTTTACAAGCTCAAGATAGTATTTTTGTCCAGTTTCATTGATCAAAATGGTTTTTTGTTTGTTTGTTTTTTTATTGTTTTTGAAAGAGAGAGAGGGGGAGAGAGATACAGAAACAGAGAGAGAACTAAACTGAGGGAGCTCCCAGTTCAGCATATGGTTCCGCACGGGCCGGGGCCGGAATTCGATCCCCGGTGCCCGGCGCTGCAAAGTGAGCGCTTAACCCACTGAGCCATCCCGGCTTCCCCCAAAATGTATTTTTGAATGAATGAAAGAGCAGAAACTAGTACAGAGATATTAACAAAGCTTAGTGGTTGACAAAGAACCAAATAACAAATTGTGCCTGGGGGTGTCAGGTGAAGCTTCACTGGGAAGGTAACCTTTTCAATCTAATCTTGACCAACAAGTTAGATAACCAGACAAAGAAAAATGTGGGAGACATACTAAGAAACAGGAATGACTTGAACAGAATTGTGAAAGACCCCGTAACTCCAATGAAAAGTGAGATCAGTCAACAGAGGATGAAGTACATACCTGGGCATTTTGGAGAATGGAGCTAGAGAAAAATGTTGGGGTCAGATATAGGACACAATTAAATATTTAGATTTTATTTAGACAAAAGAGATCCAAGAGATTGTAAAATAAGAAAGTTATGGAGAAACTTTATTAGAAAGAGAATCGCTCAATTCACCAGAAGGCAAAAGGAACAAATTACTTTGAGGACCCGTGTGTGTGTGTGTGTGTGTGTGTGTGTGTGTGTGTGTGTGTGTGTGTGTGTTCTGGGAATGAAATGATAATGTTGTATTCTTAGGAGTATTTTTATATAATGGTGAGCAAATATTTTATGATATTAATCAAGCTAGTTAGTACATCCCATTTCAACATGGACTTGCATAGATGTGCCTGCCCAGGACATAAGAAGTTACCCCTCTTTCTTACTCACACAAAAAGTTTCTTGGATGCAGTATTTTTTCTGTTCTACATGTGGAGAGCCTGAGTACTTAAGAGTAGTTTGTGCCATATGACAGGATCACAGCTAATAATTGAAAGCCATATGATGGTTCTTCCTATCCAATTAGAAAATAAAGAATCCAATTAAGAAAAATTAGAAAAGCTGTTAAAAGGGAACAATCACTTGCCAATGGTGTTCTCCTTGCAGTTTAACACAGCCAGAAATTGACCTGTACATCTCTTTTTCACATTTATTTTTGTGAATTATAAGTTAATCACCCTGTCAATTTCTAATTAAAGGGTCCTTCAAAGATTTTTATCCAAAAGAACTGTCACTAAGAATTCTGGGTCAAATTGCTATGTTGTCAAAAGTAAGAAATACAACCAAAACAATACCAACTCTCCCCTGAGAAAATCAACTCTTAGTACAAAACAAAAAAGACTTTCTTCCAAATATAACAATTACATACTATTTCCTCAATTAAAATGGTTCCTCTTTTCTTTAGAAAATAGATCTTTTTTTTCTTGCTCTCTCATACTTTAAACCAAGGGTTGCAAACTCATATACTTATTAGGGCCATGGGGGTAATCTAGGTGAGTAAAGAGAAGCAGGCTGAAGGCATTAGGAAGTGGTAGCAGCTGGGGAAAACTTAAGCTCAGCTCCTGGCCAAAAAGGTCAGCTTCTACTCAGCTCAAGCCGACATTGCTTACGAGAATGCGGGAATGTAGGTACAGTTTGCCAGACCTTCTGATCTTTCGTGAAAAGACAGAATTTCAGAAACTTCTGTGAAACATGAATTTTAAGGGCACCTTATAAAACACATCTGAAGGACTCAGCCCAAGCACCTCCACTTTTGTGAACTCAGTGTTAAGCCTGCTTCCCAGAAAATGATAGCACATGAAGCAAATGATGGAGAAATGTGAGTAAGCCAATGCAACGTGTCTGAAGAGAAAACAGACAGATGAAGCATTTAGGAGAACTTGCTGTTTAGATCCTGAGCAAGTTTTCTACTCTATCTGGGTCTCAGTTTTCCCATCTATAAAATTCAATACTACTTGCCTTATCTTGCCTATGAGATCTGCCTAATGGAATCATGTGAAGGAAATTAAAACACATAATATGCCACGAGACTCTTAATTGTTCCTACTGGATATAAATGATAGACCTCCAGTTTATTGACTAGCAATTAATTTCATCATCTTCTAAAGATGATGAGAAGGAAGGTTGGGACCAGACTCTTAAAAGCCTCGAATGCCATACTAAGAAGTTTTATATTAAATCTACAGTCAATCTTGAGATTCTAAAGGCTATTTAGAAGGGAAGTGACTTTATCTGAACTGTAAAGATTCGACTGGCAACTTTATGGAATAGTGTTTGCAGCAGGGAGAAATTACAGGTACCATGGCCAAACTGAAGGTTATTACCACAGTACTACAAGTATTAATGCAGATCTGAATTCAGACAGTGGCAACAGCTACGGAAATCAGTCTCATAGAGCATCAGCCTACCAAATGTCTGACCTTCACCCACCACCGTAATTAGGACTGCTAAATGCAAAGCACCATTTGTTGTCACACGGATTTCCTAGAGCCTACTGAATTGAGGTAGGGGGTGATTCTGGTACACTGACCATGACTTGGCATTTGTCAGTAACCCTCTTAACTTAAGATAATTGGACCAAGTCATGCCCAAATCTGATGAGTATGCATGCTACCAGCTTCTGCTTCCAGACGACCATAAGGTTGTTTCCACCTGACCTTACTGATTTCTTCCCCCCCTTTTCTTTGGGCAATACTGCTCTTCTGGCCTCCCAGAAGACCACCAAAAGCATTAGTGCTGGAAAGACTGATTTTTATTCATTTACATTTAAATAGTATTTGTTACTTGCCAAGAACTACACTTTATAATTTATATATTGTTTCATTTCATCTTCATAACTTTATGGAAGAAGGTACTATTATTATTCCTGATTTATACTTAAGGAAATTGAGGGGAAAATATAATGAAATCACCTAAGTTTGTGTAGTTAGTAAGTGTCAGGTTAGCATTTAAATCTACATAATATGGCTCCACAGGCTACTGCCTTAACCATGATACCGTATGCTCATTGGGTTCGGAAAAGGAACTGAGGAAATGTAAGCACATAAACACCCTAAATATTCATACTCTATATGTGGGTATCCAGTCATTCTCATTAAAACACCTAATGCGAGTTTTACTTTTATACTTATTTTCATGAAAGAATAAGAGGGATATTAGGTATACCCCCCAAAGAAATGTAGGGTGCCCTTGTTGTGATGAGTAGATGGCTAAATTTCAGTCATGTTACAGCTTTTATGATTTTAATATTCATGTACCATTGCATTTCACTACACGTTTTACAGACATTGTAACAACCACTTTACTACATTATAGAGAGGACAGAATGAAAGCCTCTTTGCCCACATCTGTATAAGTACCTGTGTGGGTGACTTCTAGACTGTGTTACATCATATTATCCTGTATGGAACCATATTTGTAAATGTCCTGTTATCATCCATCATATCACCCTGCCTAATATTGTATTGAAATTATATCTGGCCCTTTAGGGGTTCTGTGCAAAATGAAAAATTGAGTTCCCAGCAGTCTTCCTCTTTAAAACAACTGAAAAAGAGGCAGGCATCAAGGAACACTGCGTCAGAGAGTGATCCTGAATCATCCAAATGATGCGACTACAGTGAACATCGTGTAGAAAAAGATGACAATTTTCTTTAGTAGTATTTTCAAAATGAAAATGTCTGGCTGTCTTGGTGAGAGACCTAGCAGAAGGACACACACACATCCCTTATAGACTTATCCAGCTGATTTTTGCTATTTTACACTTGAAGTGAAGCATGCAGTGACCATGAAATTCTTAAGCAATCATCTGGATTCTAGAAACCACTCTTCATTCAATTGGGAGAGTCCTATGAAAGCAGTGAGGGAAAGTGGTAATATTATGCCCACAATTGGTGCTCAGTATACATTTGTTGGATGAGTGATCTAAGACAAATGCCCACAACCTGAGCAACATTAAATACAAATGTGATCTGCCATTAGGTTTCCTATCAACTAGTCATAGCAAGTTAACTGCACAGTCAAATCACTGGTATTTGTACTTATTCCTAGTCCCACCTATTAAAGGATCATCAGATACCCCTCAACTACCCGTCTTGAAGTCTAAGTCCCCGAGAAATGCTTTTTTCCTAAGCTTAGCAGCAGAGAAATGGTGAGATTCGCTAAACTACCTCCAGCAAGTCTAACAGCAATTGGAGTTGGAAGAGTCCTGGAATCCATGACACACAGCAACATCATCCACTCACCTTCCCTGTCCTGACAAATGTATGACTTATGTGTTAGATAAATGCTATAAAGTATAGGCTTTCTGACCAATGTATGAAAATCTCAACAGCCAAGAAACCTGGCAAATACAAGCCCTGGCCTGAAATATCCTCACTTATCTCTGGCACTGTTTAAGCTGTCACATTTACTTGAGACACACACACACACACACACACTCACGTTTTAAGAGCAGGACTTGCGCTAACCATTCTCACATCACTAGCAAAATGTGTTCGAAGTCCATATTGTGCAGCATACTTGAAGACGTGAGGATTTTTCCACATCATTTGGTGACATTTTACATAGTTTAATTTCTGCCTTCATGGCTAGACCCTACCTTTTTTTCCCTCACAAACATTCCACCAAGGAGATTTCCTTCGGCATTTTAACCCTGGGCTCAGAGCCTTTCCTGTCCTTCTGCGTCTATTTGTATTGCTTCTGCCATAGTGTGACCATCTGTCAAATTCCAGCCTTGCTGATTAAAAGGCAGGGAACAAAGGCATCCAGATGCTGAGGAGAGAAACAGAGTCAATGGAGGAGGAGCCAGCCTTTGGGGTGTGAAGGGAACTCCACACTTAGAACACCAAAGAGAGCTCAAGGCAGAAGGCGCCATGGAAACCTGGCTCAGGTTGGGACGTCCCGTTCCTGCCATGGCCGCACAACACCCAGGTGAAAGGCAGCTTTCACGTTGGAGGAGGTGAAGAATACAACCGAAACCAAAATGGGTTTGAGCTCACTATTTTTCTAGCTATCAGTTCTCAGGTCACAGTCACTAAAACTGGAAACTTATAAATGACTTCAAAAAGGCCAACGCTAACTAGATTTCACACTGGATTTCATTTTACTTGGCATTACAGAAAGAATGCAGGTATTAAATAGACTGTTTCCTGTATACAATAAGGTTAATTAGTAGTGAGGGATGGAAAATCAGTGTAGACATAACTCTTTTCGACAGGTATCAAAAATAATCCCCTGGTCCCTACAGACCCCAGCTGCATTGAAAGGAGCAATATAAAAGATTCTTTAAGCACGGACTTTTCGGACACATTCTCCAGGTGTCCACAGCGCCATTTAAATAGGCCTTGAGCCACTGAGCAGGGGCTGGCTCCAGGCTCCCTTCTCTCCTCTTGCTCTAACTTAAAGGCGCAGCTACTCACATTGCATTTTGAGGTGCAACATAAAGGCACTCCTTACAAAGCGGTTGGGATTGCAAAGGGAGACAGGAGAACAAAAAGAAGAATATATTGCAGCCTGAATGGGACTTCTCTAAGCTCCTTATCAATAAGGTTAATAAGGGTCTATGCAATTTACTGATCACTAAGATGGAACAACTCTCTTCGCACTCCAAATCTCCACGTCTGCGTTCGCTTTTAATGCTTTTCACAGCCAATCACATAAAAGCCCCTTTGCCCCGCACCCCAGAGAATAAACTCTGGTTCACTATCCGGGCCTCTATAAAAATCTCCGGTCCATTATTACACTTCTACCTGCCCTAGTTAAGAAGATTAACGGTTATTTCCTAGCATTTGATCTATGAGGTTCTTTGTAATTGAGGCTGGAATATGCAGATATTTCTCTAAAAAAAAAAAATGTATTTCTGAAAAACGCCTTCCCTTTTTCTCTAGTTTAATTTTGTTATCCTCAATCATATGTATGATATAAAAATAATTCCAAACTTCTATCTCCTCTATAAAATACATGTCATATCAAAAAGGTGACAAGAGGGGGGAAAAGTAATTAGTGAGTTCACAGAGTTCAGTAGAAAAGTTAAAATGGAGTAACACATTACTTTTTATGTTAAGATTTCACAAGACAAATCTTGCCTGTGTTTTAATTGCATGTGACCCTGGCGGTCCTACTCTGAAATGAAGTGCCGTAAAATTAAAGATGACAGACGCTCCAAACAAGTCTTGTGATCTTGATTAGACTACAAAGACCACACTCTGCTGCAACTCAGATATCATGGACTGTTTTATTTGGGGAATTGCTTCATTAATGCCTTCTTTGACTAGACATGTTTATTACTGAAAAAAATATATATATATATACTGAATAAGTGATATCTTGCTTGCATAATGGAATAATTCTGAAAAAGCAAGTTATAATCAAGTGTTTGAATAACTCTAAAACCTGAAATTTTTATAACACTTGTATATAATATGTATGTGAGTGTATGAGAATGACTATGTATTATATATATTATATATATATATGTATATATATTAAATATATATATAATATTATAACCTAGGAATCTCTGTTATAGCCTGAGAAGAAATGTGATTCATCTGTCATATTTTCTTTTAGTCATATAGAGTTTCCCAAGCTAACAGAACGTACAGAACTATACATTGTCCTATAAAAACTATTAAACAACATCTGAGAAACACTCCTTGGAGTTTTAAACTTTCCAAGTATAGTCTGAGAAAAGAATTGGATTTGACTCACACCTACCGTAATTTTTCAAAATTGTCACCAAATCATTTTACCTAAATATATAAGAGATAGAATAGATACTTTTAAATCCCACTTCTCCCTTGTTAAACAAAAGCAAGAAATTGGGGGTAAAGTCTCTATTGGATTATACTCTCTGTCTCCTCTGCATGTCCTCATGGGCCATTTAAAGGACTCTCGGTCAGGTCTTTATCCTTACAATGAATAGGTCAGATTATTTTTCATCTCTAGGATCCCCTATACTCTAGATTTCAATGATTCCATTATTTTGTCCCATTTCAAGAACAATGTTTTTTAATGTCGATATTTCATTTTAGGAAATAAAAGTCTTTGTACTGGTTATGTGGATGTTACTATCAGTAAACATATATGGTTTCAACCTAGAATCAAAGCTGGGAAATCTAGTTTCTAGAATGCACTTTTTTATTGTAGCTGCGATTCCAGGCGAGTCTAGATACACATATATTTCAATTTATGTAAGTGTAAAACACATATAGAAATTTCTCACCTACCTAATAAATAGGACTATTGTGAAAATAAAATATGATAACACGTATAAAAACTTTTTGAAAAGTATGAGGTAGGGCTTCCTAATTAGTAATATTTTTAGTACAATTATTTTCTCTATGGTCTTCAGTATGCACAAAAGGTTTTTTTTATTTGTAAGTCAAATGGTCCTTTAACTTATAACACTGTGTCTTCAAGCAGACTGCATACTTGTCTTTAGAATAAAATCTTTGTCTCTGTAGAGTTTATCAACACTGGGTCAAAAATCCTCAGATGTGGCATGCATTGTATCTTTCATATTTACCAGAAAATCCTAGGATCATGATCATCAGAAAGTGTTTATTGGGGAAGCTGGGATGGCTCAGCAGGATAAGCACTCGCTTTGCAGTCCTGGGGACCCAAGATCGAATCGTGACTCCGGCCCCTGCGGATCCATATGCTGGGCTGGGGTGTGCTTCCCATGAAGGAGGCCCTCAGTTCAGTTCTTGACCTTCAGTTCAGCCCCTGGCTCAAAGGGGCGTGCCTTCCATGTGGGAGGCCCCCTGCCCTGTTCCTGCCCTGCGCAGCCCCCCACCCACCTGTGAGGAACAAAACCATATTGAAAACTGCATGACATGCAATTTTGGCGACTGCTCTGGGCTGTCTCTCTCTGTCACTGTCTCTCTCTCTCTGTCTCTGTCAAAAACAATAAAATAAATCTTAAAAAAAAATAAAGTGTTTATTAGAATTTAATTGGGTAGCATATGGAGAAACTATGTTATGCTAAGAAAACTGGAGTTATATCTACTTCCAGTTTTTCAATAACTTTCTGCTTCTGTGTTATCTCTGTGCCTCTCTGTCTCTGTCTTTTTCTGTCTCTGCACTTATCCTCTATCTGTCTCTCTGTTTTTAGTCTCTCCATCTCTGTGTATTCCTGCTTACCACCCTAACACACAGAGCAAGAATCTTAACCTAGGACTCACAGTTCCTTGGACCATTGGGCTCTGGCTGACATATGAAATCTTGGAACTTCCATGCTACGTTGCTAATTTTTCTTAAAGTTTAGAGTTTTCCTCGTATTCTCAAAGAAATCTATGATTAGAAATTACTGTTCTAGAGTCTTTTCCCAGCTTATCAATACTACTACCTTATGTCTGAATTAAACCTCAAATGGGTTGCTTTTAACCAAGTCTCAAGGTCAAACAGGCCCTGAGGAGTCTCCATGGCTTTCCATCTGCCTGGCAGGACAGCCTGGCCCAAGGAATTAAATATAGATCCAACAAAATCAATTACTACACATCAAAGAATGATGATTCAATCTTTAGAGGAACTCCTATTTAAAATTGATAAAAATAGTAAATATGAGCACCCATGAAATTTTGCCTGTTATTCAGTGGAGGATATTTAGTATTTTAAGAATAAATCCAATAGTAATACAAACGGTCCACTCTCACAATGCCCACATTTAAACTGTGCCAGACACATGTCCTATGCCTGCATGGTACTTCTACACCATTAGCTGCCACAAATCAAAGGGAATGTCATTGCTTTTAATAGGATTACATAGAACCCAGTAACAAGCAGGAAGACTAGCTTTAGACTGAGTAACTGGCCAGTAATTTGGATGTTTAACTAAATGATTGGCTGCCAAATTGACAGGCCATCTACGCTGAACTAGCCACTATTCCATGAATTTTCATGACAAGGATCACAATGATTCATTTGCATGTGTGAAATTCTGCTGTGAAGCTGGCTTTTGAATTGGGAAGCTCAGCCAAAGATGTGTTTCGCGGGGCCGTGCATTAGTGCCTTAGAAATATCATGACATAAGGGTAGAACGGACCTTCCCAAACCCTTCTATTTAATCACAGTCTATAATAAAAGGGCCATTCAACAAAAATTATAGTGGCTAGAATGTAAAGAATCCAAGGAGAAACTGGAACATTAGAAAAGTTAGATTAAGCACCAAACATGAGCATTTGGAGGAGGAGAGAGTAGTTCAATGTCTTTTTTGGTTTCTAGAAAAGTTTTGCATTTGCATGGGGCTATTGCTAAGTGTAACTTTCTACATAGTAAGCTTTCAGTAAATATTGAGGCATCACTGTCATCGTTATTAGAAAACAGCTATCAACCACCAATTGTGTACAATACATTGGGACAGTAATGAGGACAACAAGTACAAGCCTTATGAGACAGTCTTTTAAGAGAATCATGATCTAGTCATAGGTGAAACAAGACGAGGCAAAAAAATAAAAATTAAAAACTTACCCACATTTATTACCAATTTACCATGGGTCACTTATCTTGCAACAAGACTGTGGTATAGCTGTGATATAATGAATATTTCAAAGATAAGGAAATATAAGCTTAGAAAAGTTGTATCATTGCCCAAGAAAATACAGCAAAAGAGTAGTTTTGAATCAGGTATGTGTACTTTTAGACAACTTTCTTAGTTTCTTCATATTAAAAAAAAATTAGGGGAAGCTGGGATGGCTCAGCAGGTTAAGTGCTCGCTTTGCAGCCCCAGAGACCAAGGATCGAATCCAGGGCCTGGCCCAGGCGGACCCACATGTTGAACTGGGGTGTGCCCCCAGTTCAGTTCTTGCTGGGGCCTATGTGGGAGGCTCCCGGCCCAGTTCCTGCCCTGCATAGCCCCGCGCCCACCTGTGGAGTGAAACTATATGGAAAACTAATGCTGTCAACTATGGAGACTGCTCTGGGCCCTCCCACTTCTCTCTGTCTCTCTCTGTCTCTCTGTCAAAAAACAATAAAAATAAATCTTTAAAAAAAAATTAAAAATGCAAAATATATTTTCTATAACATATAAATAGAAAACTATAAATATCTAG
>PVKE010003076.1:13939-75736 GCA_004027555.1 Craseonycteris thonglongyai | reverse complement strand
CCCAAACTGCTCCTTCTCCCTCCCTCTCCCGCTCTCCCCTTTTTCCTCTAACCTTTGTGTGTTGTTCTGCGTTGTGTGGTTCTCTCAGTTGAGGGTGCTTCTCAGGGTTTCCCCTGTGGGTTCCTTTTTGTTTGTAAGTCCCTTCCCAGGTAGGTGTCTGGGTTCTCCTCTCATGCCGCCATCTTGCTCCTTCCTCAAAGTTATCATATCATAGTGATTTGTTACCACCATTGTCCATTTAAAAGACATGTAAACATGCTTATGGTTAAAAGTCAGACATTTTGTAGTGTTCATTTCTTTCCTTAAATATCTATTTTCATTATACTTCCCCTATCGAATTTCATTCTAACTGTAATATATGTATAAGTTCTAAAAATATTTTATTGCTTGCCTAATCACAATTCTCTGAAGCAGAAAAACATGTATTTAATTGTGTGCTTTTAAAAAGTTTCCTGTGATTATAATCCTCTAGGTGTTAAAAATTTTTTAGATGAATTACCACTAGAATTTATCAAAACAGCAGTGATTTAAATTGGTAATCCTATCAAAACAAAAAAGTAAACGTTTTTATTGGAAATGGATTTCTTAATAAGATGGTTAGTTTTTCCCTATTATCTTTACTTATTATTATTTATTGTAAGAGGGAAAGTGTAATATCAATTCTATTAATAGATAGTGTCATAGATTTAAGCACTGAAAAATATTGCTTAATATAGGTAGATGGATTTTAAAGGAGTTGGTTTTACAAAAGAATCTGTTACCCAGTCATTAGTTATTTTTCCCATTTCAGGGAAATGTAGCCAAAAATGCTTTACCAGCCTTATCAAGTGGTTATTAATTATACCAGTTGTTCTTCCACTTAAAGACATAATGTTTAACTTGAGAAACTAAAATATGGTTGAAAAATTTTAATATTACTCAATTAAGCACACCTGACTATGTACTATCACTATCCTTTTGATAAAATATTTATGATAATCTGTTTTACATATTTTTTCTTCAGACTTTTGAAGATGAAACTTAGCTCACTTGCTTTATAGGACATATCCCCCATACAGCCTAATTGGCAAAACTAGTCCTTATTGTAAATCCAACCAACGTCTTTGCTTTAGCTAGTCTGTGATGGTGTCTTACGTATGATTCCATTTCAAGGTAGGAAAGTGATTAATGCTCTTGCTATGATTTTTTTTTTTTTTTGTCCTGATAAATTATGCTTGCTCTCCGTCAGTATTTCTCCTACATGCTCTTTGCTTTGTTCTCAGGGAATTCTCACTTAGGAGAGATGCTCCTTTGAAAGAGCTGGGAAATAGAATATGGAAAAGGTTAGATTACTAAATGAAATTTATCATCACTTCTATTATCCTTACTCAACATCTGGATTCATAATACCCAACCACGAATTCATCTACCCCATTTCTAGCAACTCACTTCTTCTTTAAGAGAAACATATTTGGGATGGTAAAGACCTTACCTGGCTTAAGGAGGCCTACAGATCCAACATTTAAAATGACTCCTTGTTTGAAAACACCTCCCTCCCCCACCATGGCTCCCTAGGAGGGTAGCACACCTGAGCAAAGCACCATAATCAGATTCAGAATGGCTGGGAAACATGTCATTTTGTGTGTGAAGTAGATGGGACGGGTGGACATTTGAACAAGGGGATGCAAGAAAGGAGACCCTCCATGACTCCTCAGGCACAAACATCCTCGGGTAGATACAGTCCTTTAAGACTAGTTTTTAGAAACTTAGGCATCGGAAAGTCTTTGTGTATCCCCCAATGTACGCCAGTATGAAAAACACTGGCCTTACCCAAGCTCCTCCTTATATATATAAGGAAGTGGAGGACTAGGACAACCAGGTGACTTTCTGAGACCACAAAACTAGCATCTGGGTCTCCCCATTCCCAGTCTGGGATTCTTTCCACCATGACCATCAGCTCTAATATTTGTCATCATCACTGTCATCATCATCATCATTATTATCTTAAATAATAGCTAATATTCATTACGCTTTTATTCTGTGCGAAGTGCTGTTTGAAGCACTTTACATTGATTTACTGCTCACATTAGCCTAGGATGGAGGCTCTATTATTATTCCCATTTTACAGATGGAAAATGGGAGCTCCTAGAAGCAAAGTGATGTGCCCAAGATCACATGACCAGCAATTGCAGAAAATGGATTCAAATTCATGTTGGACCCCTGGATTCACTCCTTCAACTACTGTTTCTCAAAATAGTTTCTATAAAACACTAGCCCACTAAGATGCTACCTGATATAAATTCTGTGGTCTTGGGAAAGCCGGGATGGCTCAGCGGGTTGAGCGCTCGCTTTGAGGCCCCGAGGACCGAGGATCGAATCCCGGCTCCGGCCCAGGCGGACCCACATGCTGAACTAGGGAGTTCCCACAGTTCAGTTCTCTCTCTGTCTCTGTCTCTGTATCTCTCTCTCTTTCTGTCAAGAAAAAATTCTGTGGTCAAATTGGTTTGATGATAGTCCCTTTCAGAATCACAATGAACCTTAACTCATTAAAAGAATTGAGACATCTTATTAAAAGGACACACTAATCAGTGTTTCACAGAAAAATAATTTTTTTCAACTGTCTATTAATATCTAGTGAAAGGACACTTATTAAAGAAGACTAATTTAGGCTCAATATCTAGAACATTTGGTTATCAATCTCTAACCTGCATCAGAATCATCTGAAATACCCAAACCCCAGAGTTTCTTATTCAGTATGTCTTTGGTGGGATCCAAGAATCTGTATTTCTAGTGAGTTCCCAGTTGATGCTGATTTTGCTGGCCCAGGGACCACACTTTGAGAAACACTGTACTTGATATTAGAAAAATAAAAACTGAAAAACAAGCTTGGGTTGGCATAATGGAAAAAGAAATACAAAGTTACACTAAAAAATCCACATTAAAATCTTACCAATGTACATTAGAATGACCAGAGAATCTGTACATTGAGAAGATGGATAAAGTAAAAATGGGAAAACAAAAGATAAGCAAAATGATATAAAGGCGCTCATTCTTCACAATGGATTTTTATTTTTAATTGCCAAATATATGACTGAACTTAGGTGATTCATATACAGATAACATTAGCTATTTATGTGCAAGGCACAGTGTGTATTCTGAGCTTTATAAGTATCACCTCCAACCTTTCAACAACCCAGAGATAGGCTTTATTATCACCTTTTCATGGAATAACTTTAAGGTGGACTTGTGTTCTGTAAACATAATTATAGAGTATAATTCACTGTGACAAAACAGCATTAGACTAGGTGCTGTGTATATTTTGGTAGGACACTTCAGATGTCTGTACCTTCCATTCCCTTATCTGTAAAAAGATGAGTTAAACTCACAGATTAGAAAGTCATTCCAATATTCAATTTCTAAATTCTAACCTTCCATGAGTGCAAGAAAAAAGCCACACTCACATTTTCGGCAGAGACTCAGGCTGATTTTATGGAGTAGGGCTGGCTACATGTCACCAAATGAAGCTGTTGGCTAGAACTCTCTGAGAGGAACTATTATTTAAAGATATCATCTACTTCTTGATGAATATAAAATTAAATAGAAAAATGGGGAGAATGTTTGGAGCAAAGAAATTGTAAAGAATGATAATAAATAAGAAAATTATTGGTGATGCTGCCTTGATAATAATCCTTTTGGTTCTACAAATCTTATCATTTCAGCAGCAAACCACCTGGGGAATATCTCAGAGGACGGATTCAATCAGGATTTATAGCAGTTCTTCCAAACTTCTATGCATACTGGAGTCACCTGTGGAGCTTGAAAAAAATATATGGATTCCTGTGTCTCACCCCAGAGAATATGAGTTAATGAATGTGGCAAGTTGTTTATTTTTATCTCATGGAGCATCGTTATAATAGCTGCATTAACATCTTTGATAATTGCAACATATGAGTCAGCTTGAGGTTGGCATCTGTTGATTGTCTTTCCCTTTGAAAATAGTGTACATCTCCTGGTTCACTGTCTGTTGCATAACTTTGGATTTTATCTTAAACATTTTGAATATTATATTGTGTAGATTTGCAGTCTTATTGTCATTCTCGGTAGAATTTTAATTATTTTTAAAGCAGGCAAGCAACTTGCTAGGTTCAGAATGCAGGTGCTGTCTTCTGTGGGCAGGGGTTCCAATCTGAGTGTAGTACCCACAGCCTTCACTATCGTGTTCTGGGTGTTTCCCATTCATGTGCAACTGAGGGGAGAGCTGGGACCTAGACACTTCCCATAATTAGAATCAGAGGACTCTTCTGTCTGAGTTTACCCCCACCTTCCAGCGGGGCCTCTCTTTCCAGTTCCTCTGACAAATTTCCTCTTCCATTTTAGCTGGTTCGCCTCCCACTCAGCTTTAAACTGCCCACTTTCACAGTAAAGCAATGATAGAAAGGAGGAGGGAAATAGGATTTCTTTCACCATATGTGACGTCTGCCACCATTTTCCTAGTTTTTCTGCCCCAAATATGAGGTTAGTACTGAGTTTCAGGCACCTGCTCCTCACCACACAGCTCCAGGCCTCAGCACAAGCCCGCAAAAGAAAAGCAAAAGCGGGGAGGTCATGAGCCGTCACAGTATACCTGCTTCTGTTTACTCTTCAGAGTTCTCAGGTGGGTGCTGTTTGTGTTTTATCCAGAGCTTTCAGTAGCCATGAGTCAGTGGGAGAAACAGGCAGTATGGACGTACTTTATCTTGAGGCTAATGTGGGCTTAGTCCATCTTGAGCAGAACCAGATATTTCATCGTATTTATATTTTATTTTCCTTTTCTTACTTCTCTCCCCTTTCTGTATATTTTTAATATTTCCTC
Organism: Craseonycteris thonglongyai; assembly: GCA_004027555.1. Taxonomy (NCBI): domain Eukaryota; kingdom Metazoa; phylum Chordata; class Mammalia; order Chiroptera; family Craseonycteridae; genus Craseonycteris; species Craseonycteris thonglongyai. The sequence goes on along the minus strand of PVKE010003076.1, from coordinate 70,905 downwards.
TATCTTCATCTCTCTTATTTTTCATCATGTTGCTGATTTTTTTCCATACCTACAATTATATCCATATCTAATACACATTGTATGTAATACAAAATGCTCATAAATAGTATGTGTGTTTATACGAGGGCTATTCGGAAAAAATCCAGCCATAAATGCCTCTCTTTTTCATGTTACATGGCTGGATACTTTCCAGATAGTTTGTGTAGGTAGTATTTTACATACATAGTGCATACATATATAGTAAGGCTTTCTTTGTCTTGCATGAGATGAACAGCAATTTGAACATTTTACCTAAAATGTCAGATAGTGTGCTTGAGTGTGATATTGTTACATTACAGAATTACATGCTTATGGTTTTGTAATAAAAGATTTGGTATAGATTACCAGCTCATTTAAAAAAAAAAAAAAAAGAGGCATTAATTCTTCCAGGGGCATTACTTTTGCCGGACTCTACGTAGTATTATATAACTATACCAAAATGTATTTATTATATCTGCTGTTGGGCATTTTTGTTCCCGCTTTGGGGCTACTACAATTAGTGCTGTTATGAACATTCTAGTACCTGAATTTTGGAAATCTGTATTTTTATTTGGGGCATATACATTGGAGTGCAATTGCTGAATCACAGGACATGCATTATTTTCAGCTTTAATAGATACCCAGGAATATTTATGTTAAACTAGTTTCCCATATAACTTTTATATACAAAAGGATGTGACTCGCTACCCTAGAGCCTACCATAGCTCCCTGTTCTCCATCTCCTATTTTCTCTTTAGCTGTAGGTCCCCAACCGTTTCCTCACACAGCCTGAAGGGCCACCCTGGGCCTCTGCGGAGATGTCAGAAGCACAGAAGCCTTGCTTGCTCCAGAAGCCACCGATGCTGGGGCTCAGCTAGGAGCCTGAACCTCAGATAGGAAAGCTCTGCTTGCTGAGGTGGAAGGCAGACCCTGAGGGGGCAAATGTACAGTGCCTTCTCAGCCCCTTTTGCACAGGGGTGCAGGGTTCCTCCTGCTTACTCAGGACCTGAGGGTGCTTGCTCTTGTTCCTCTCAGGTCTCTATTTCCTGACCCTACACCAAGCATTTACACCTACTTCTAGTTCTGGTTGTCGATACCACTATTATTTATTTATTTTTTTTTCATTTCTGGAGTTTTAGCTCCCTGGCCCCTTTATCTTGGGAACCCTTTGTAGCCCTAGAAGGTAAATCTGCTGTATCCTCTCATCTCTACCTGTCCCAGTGAGGTCTTGTTGCTCACTTTCCACCAGGGCAAATCCAAACAAAGGCACACTGTACTTCACGGTCTTCAAGTCTCTCATGCTCAAGGTTACCTTTTTTGTCTTGTTGTTTATCATGTGCTGGAGCTGTAATTTCTTCTGAATGTGCCTCTTCCTTGTCTTTCATCATCAGTTCTGCAGTTGAAATGAGCACGGATAACTTCTGAATCAAATCAGTAGTGGTCCCAGAATCACTACTATGATTGCTCTCTAATGCAAAGACATGCGGCTCCTGGGAACCGAAGTCCCCAGACAACTCTCTACTTTCTCTCTCTATTTCATACACCTCAGGAAGAAGGCTGATATGACAGAGAAAAGAGATGAAAAATACATTAGCTGAGTCCCTCATAGGATTAAATGTAAATACAGCCAAATAATACAACAGGAATCAATGTTATGCATGTGATTGCAATAGTCCCAATGCAGTTTGTGGATGAAATTTGACTGAGGGGCAATTTTTTAATATTCCAAAGGGAAATTATAGGCATTTGGGCCAGTGATTTAGGATTCCAAATCGATATTATTTTCATCACTGAATTTTTATTGAGTAGTTAGAGCTGTACTTTGCAAAATCAAACCTAAAAGAATTTTTCCTGCCAGTCTTTATATGGGTTCTGTTTACTAAAAGGCCACTGTTTTTGCTGCTTTTGCAACTTTTTCATGTTTTTCTACTGCTCTAAAATTATTACACCTAACTTTTGATATTGTAAATTTTGTTTTTTTGTACCCAATATTAGAGTGGTGTTAGAGAGTTATTAATAAAGTAATTTATGTCCCCCTCTTTTGGTAAAAGAAACAGAAATGGAAACATAGTTTTAAAAATATGGGTCTTAATCGCTCTTTTGTTAACACCAGATCTGTGCTGTCATCACAAACCAAGGACATTTAAAACATACACACACGCACACACCCTGACAACCAAACTTGCATCCTAAAAACTAAAACGCCATTCATTTAAAATTATTTTCTTAAGCACCATTTGCAGCTATAATATTACTCAAACCGTGACTTGGTCAACTTACAACACAGTGTTTTCCAGGCAAGCATTCTCTGGGTTGGGAGAGGTGATGTTAACACACTTGGGTCTCAGGTCTGCAGGGGGGTAGCTGTTGATGGCACCTGGGGAGACAGCGAGCTGGTTAATCTAAATTTTACCCTTTCACGTCTGGGCATCACCCACAGTCAGTCATCTTTTCCTGCAGTTGGAGATGTTTTCCAGAGCAAGGGAATTTTATAAGGGACACAGCTGAGTGCATACTCACTGACACTGCAGTGCCGCATTGGCACAGTCAACGAGACCAATACTACAGTGATTGAGTCGAAACTGCTCATGCACAGTTTGTCACAGGCTTGTGATATAATTCAAGAACATCTCTTAATTTCTCCATCATCTGTTTCCCTGTAAGAGAAAGATCTTTCTAGAAGACACCATTACTTATTGAAATTGCCTGGCCTATTTATCTTGGGGTTGGAAGAAGGCACCAATATTTGGCAAGTGATAAGCCTGCAACTAAATGTGAATCCAGAGTTGCAAGACTCCTGAAGGATATGTGAACCTGGGGGCTTTATGAGTGCCAGAAAACCTGCACACCTGAGGTTCCTTGGTAAACTGGCAGGAGCTGCAGACCATTCAATGTGGGCTCTGACTCACTCCTAATCTTCAGGACTTGCTTCATGCTGGAAACTGTTAGGTCTGCTACTTACTATACATGTCTACAATTACAACCCATGCATAGAGGCTGGTGCAGCCACTCAGAGCCTAACTGTGAAAAGATAGCCTTACCTCTCCTTCCTGACTGTGCCTAAGCCAGCTAACTGGGACAGCGGCTCTGGAAGGGATTTTTGCCCATGGCCCATAAGAATTCAAGTCAGAACCAAAGATAACTTATAATGGTGAGACAAAAGAAAAGTCCTTGGAATAGCTAGAAGGTGGGGATAGTGGGATATTACTAAGTATAGCAGTAAACCTTGTTAAGGGTTTAGAAATTGAAGTATAGTTTAATAAACAGGAGCTCAGCTCTGGTGTTAGAATTCATGGAGCTGAGTCTAGAATTTGTCAACTATTTACTGTGAGCATTTCAGCAATTTATTTAATGTCTCTGAGCCTGTTTTCTTACTTGTAAATTGGGGATACTAATGCTTTCCTTTCAAAGTTGTTCTAAGAATACAGTCCCTTGAAAGAATTTGGTACATAATAAGCACTCACAGGTTAGGGTTAAAAGACACTTTTTATCCATATGGGGGTTTTCTGGCAAAGACCTTGTTAGTGCAACAGTAAAGTTAAAAGTCAATAAGACATTCAAGGGGAAGCTGGGATGGCTCAGTGGGTTGAGCACTCACTTTGCAGCTCCGGGGACAGAGGATCGAATCCCAGCCCCAGCCTGTGAGGACCCATACATATGCTGAACTGGGGTATGCCCCAGTTCAGTTCTAACTGGGGTGAGACCCCGGCCCAGTTCCTGCCCTGTGCAGCCCCACTCCCACCTGTGGAATGAAACTATGTGGAAAAACCAATGATGTGCAACTATGGAGACTGTCCTGGGCCCTCCCCTTTATCTCTGTCTCTGTCTCTGTATCTCTCTCTCTCTCTGTGTCAAAAACAATAAAAATAAATCTTTTAAAAAAATAAAAAAAATAAGACATGCAATTTTTTCTTTGTGGTCTTCTCACTGCCTCCTACTAACGTCTTCGGCTTTACCACTCTTGGTTGAAGGATTGTGTTACTAAGTTAACTGGTGGGTTATACACAGAAACAAGAATCTATTGCAAACGCAGCAGAAAAGGTTGAATGACTTACGTCTGATTGAATGGACAAATGGCTTGATAAACTTGGTAACATAGTTCAAATCTGGCCTATGGGTTCGGCCAAGCTGGACTAAGTGCTGATCCAGTGGGAGGTTGACTAAATCTTCTAATTCCATGTCATCATGTATAGGACCAAAGGAAAACACAAATATGGAGTAGCCCTGACACTTGGCTCTTAGGGATACTTTTCTTAAGAGTTCCTTGTCTAAGGGGTTGGTTTTGCGGGCAGATATAACAAAGATAACTTTGTTTTTCCTCAGGTTGGGGGTTCCTGCGAAGACATTGTCAATTGTCCATTGCAGGGCATGACCAGTAAAAACATCTCCATTGAGCTGTTGAAGAGAGTCTTGGAGATGCTGTTTCATTTGGTATACACTGCTATAAGTAACCAAGTCAAATTCCACGTAGACACCGGGCATTCTTCAGTGTTGAGCAGATAGCCTGGAGGAGAGTAGCTCGCAACTGCCACTCTATCTCCTAAGGTGGAGGTCCATGGATCTGGGGCAATGTGAAAGTAATCAAGCACTGAGGCTATAAAAGCTTGCACTTCCTTAAACTCATCACTTCCTACTCCTCAGGAAGTATCAATGAGGAAAGCCACATCCATGTAGTATTCTTGAAGAGAGACATCTCCAGGTTCATCAGTAAGACCTGGTTTTTCTTTTCTGTCATGATTTGCATGTGCTGCAACAGAATAACTCAAGTCACCCTTTTTAATGGAAGGATAAACTCAGAACTCCTAGCTGAGGAAGACAAATACACAGCATGAGGTGTTGCCATGCCTCACTCCCTCACTGGTGAGACACAGCATTACGTAATCAGTTACAGTTCCCAAATCCATTCTCCAGTTATGTCTCCACACAGTGCATAGACATCCTTTACTATTGGATAGGAGTTGTCAAATGAAAAAAAAAACATATTTGCTATCTCATCTCAGATCTTTGTCAAAGGATTGATTGATCCTCTATCTATTTTCATATGCAAGGTAGAAACATACAGTTATTTTTAGAGCACTCCATTTGGTTACAAAATTTTGAGTATACATTCGCATGAGATCTAGTTATATGTGTTGAACCCAAGAGAATATATGTCAAAGTCACATTTATTGATGTCATAAGTATATACACCTTTATACACATGGTCAAAATCCAGTGATACCTCAGTACTCATTATTAATTGGTTCCGGGAGGCATGATGAGTACCAACAACAATGAGTACCAAACACATTTTTCACATAAGGAATATTGTAAATAAATTTAATTCATTCTCAAACCAAACAATAAACAAAATGGGGGGAGCTGGGAGGGCTCAGCAGGTTAAGCACCTGCTTTGCAACCCCGGGGACCAAGGATCGAATCCCAGCCCCAGCCCATGTGGACCCATGTGTTGAACTGGGGTGTGCTTCCCATCTGAGAGGTCCTCAGTTCAGTTCTTGCCCCCCAGTTTGGCCCCTGGCTCGAGGGGGTGTGCCTCTCATGCAGGAGGCCCCCAACCCAGTTCCCACCCTGTGAGGCCCCCCGCCCACCTGTGTGGAACAAAACCATGTTGAAAACTGAATATATACAACTACGGAGACTGCTCTGGGCTCTCTCACTTCTCTCTGTCTCTGTCTGTTTCTGTCTCTGTCAAAAAGAATAAAAATAAATCTTAAAAAAAAATTAAATCAAACATACGGTGATAGAAAGTGAGCTGATTCTGGGTGGTGAGCATATAATGTGATGTATAGACAATGTAATGTAGAATTGTACACCTGGAAACAATGTAATTGATATCAATTAATGTCACTCCAATAAATTTAACAACAACAACAACAAAAAAAAAAAACCTAAAAAAAAAAACCCCAATACACAAAATGAGCACAGAAGCTAAGATAAAGCCACAAGTGGGTGTGCACAGGGCAAGAGCTGCCACATGACTAACACATGACCTCTTGTTTCAGCTGGAAATGGTATTGAGTCAGTCATGAGGCAATCAACACTGACAAGGTCTAGCTTGCACGTCGAATACCAAACAAGCAATGAGTACCAGGACAAAATTTTTGCATCAAAGTGCATCGACAATCAAACTTGATTACTTTTAAAGCAGTCAAGTACCAGGGTATGACTGTATGTACCATAGTGGGATCTCATGAGAGCAAACATAAATGCTGACTTTAGAATCCAAACTCTGTACAAGACATACTCTAAGACCTTGATACTCAAAAGTTCCAAGTTACAGTCACATGCAGATGCTAAATTCTTATCTTGTTACAGATCAGCACTTCAAGTAGCACTGCTTTAAGGCTAAGGGATGTGGCTGGTGGTCGAGGCCACGACAGGAAACGCCAGCTCAGAAAGACAGGAAGTAGGTGGCCAATGTCTTTTTCTATGAAAGAAGTGTGTTTGTGAACCTAATCAAGTAAGAAGTAGATTTCTAAGTGGCAAAATTTATTGATCACGTTTTGTGCTCAACCCATTATTAATGTTTTACAGTTATTACTTTATTTAATCCTCAAAAATGAATTGATTAACCTGTATTAATGTCATAAAAGCTTAATATTGAACTAGAATAAAAAAGACTCATCAGTAATATTAATAGGACAAATGCTTTATCAGATGTTAGGATGCTAAAAGAACTGCATTACTGGGGTAAACATGCTATCTTTTTATCTATTTTTAGATTTGCTTTTTTTTTTGACAAATAAAAATTGTATATATTTAAGGTGTAAAATGTAGTATTTTGATATCAGTGTGCCTTGTATAATGATTACCACAATCAAGCTAATATGGTGAGATTTAATTTTCTAAAATTTTGTTGAGAATTTTTGCATCTATATTCATGAAGAATATTATTGTGTAGTTTCCTTCTCCTGTAATGTCTTTGTTTTTGGTATCATGGTGATCAGGCCTCAAAAAATAAGTTTGGCACTAGCCCTCTTCAATTTTCTGTAAGAGTTTATGTAGAATTGGCATTATTTCTTCCTTAAATGTTTTGTTGAATTTACCAGTGATGTCATCTTGGCCTGAGGTTTTCTTTATGGGAAGGTTTGAGCTACAAATTCAATTTTTTAAATAGGGTTAGGGCTATTTATATTATTCCTTTTTGAATAAGCTTTGGTAATTTGTGCATTGCAAGAAATTCATCAGGGATGACAGGATTCTCAGCCAGTTGAGCACTTGTCTTGCAGCCCTGGGGTCCAAGGCTTGAATCCTGGCCCAGCCCATGCGGACTCATATGCTGAACTGCGGTGTGGCCCCCAGTTCAGTTCTTGCCAGGGTGAGCCTCCCATGTGGAGGCTCCAGGTTCGGCCCCCAGCTCTCAGGCATGCCTCTCATGTAGGAGGCCCCCTGCCCAGCTTCTGCCCTGTGAGGCCCCCCGCCCACCTGTGTAGAGTGAAACCATGTTGAAAACTAATGATATATAACTATGGAGACTACTCTGGGACCTCCCCCTTATCTTTGTCTCTCTCTGTCATAAACAATAAAAATAAAACTTTAAATATTTGTTTATTTCACTTAAGCTAATTTATAGGTGAAAAATTGTTTATAATATTCACTGATAATCTTTTTAATATCTGTAGAATATGTCTCCTCTCTCATTATTGATATTGGTAGAGTCTTTGTTTTTCTTAGTGCGTTTGACTATAGGTTCATAAATTTTATTGATATTCCTTTTGTTTTTATTGGTTTTTCTCTTTTCTATTTCATTGAGTTCCACTTTAATTTTATTACTTCCTTTCTTCTCCTTACCTTGGGTTTGTCTTGTTCTTTTTCTGATTACCTAAGGCAGTAATAAGGTCACTAATTTGAAACCTTTCTTTTTTTCCAATATGAGTATTTAATGTGAATGACCTCCTAAGTACTACTTTAGTAGAATCTCACATATTCTGATATATTGTGATTTAATTTTAATTCATTTCAAAATACTTTCTAATTTCCTGTTGATTTCTTCTTTGATCATGGATTATTTTTAAATGGTTTATTTAGCTCCTAAATACTTGGGGATTTTTCAAAGATCTTTCTGCTACTGAGTTTTACTAATAATTTAATTTTGTTGTGGTCAGAGAACATACTTGGTATGACTTGAGTCCATTAAAATTTTGAGAATTGTTTTACGGCCCACTATGTATGGTTGGTTTATCTTGATTCATGTTTCATGTGTACTTGAAAATAATGTGTATTCTTTTGTTGTTTGGGGTGTTCTATAAATATGCATTTGGTCAAGTTAGTTGGTAGTGCTGTTTAAGCCTATTATATCTCTGCTGATTTTGCGTTCACTCTTTCTGCCAATTATTGAGAGAGCGTATTGAAATTCATTGATGTTCTTTTCATTTTTCTAAAGATCTTTTCTCTCCTTGAGTTTTATTTTAGAGAATTTCTCTTGCTACATCTACAAGTGCACTAATCCTTTCTTTTACCAAATCTAATTTGCCTTTAATCCCATCCTATGTATTGTTCATCTTAGACATTGTAGTTTTCATCTCTACAAATTCTTTTTTTTTTTAAGATTTATTTTCATTGTTTTGACAGAGAAAGAGAGACAAAGACAGAGAAATGAGGGGCAGGGGGCCGTCTCCATAGTTGTGCGCCATCAGCTCTCAACATGGTTTCATTCCACACAGGTGAGCGGGGGCTGTGCAGGGTAGGAACAGGGCCAGGGGCCTCCCGCATGGGTGGCATGCCCCCGAGGGCTGGGGTCTGAACCAGGGGCCTCCCACTTGGGAAGCTTGCCCTGGCAAGAACCAAACTGGGGGCCACACCCCAGTTCAGCATGTGGGTCAGCATGGGCTGGGGTCAGGATTTGATCCTTGGGCCCAGAGGCTGCAAAGCAAATGCTTAACACATTAAACCATCCCAGCTTCCTCCATGTCTACAAATCTGTTGAATTTTTTTTTAATCTTCCAAGTTTCTACTTAACTTTTTAACATATAAAATATAATTATAATAACCATTTTAATATATTTGCTAATTCTAACATATGTGTCCATTCTGGTTTGGTTTTGAGTGATTATGTTCTTAATTATAGGCTGTCTTTCTTCTTTTTGTGCTAAACATTGTAAAATTTTCCTTTTTGGATGCAGGATACTTTTGTACACCTACAAATATTCATGTGCTTTGTTTTGGGAGACAGTCAAGTTACATGGAAACAGTCTGATCCTTTTGGGTCTTGCTATTATAATGTGTTAAGCAAGTCCAGAACAGTGCTTAATCTAAGGCTAATTATTCCCCACTACTGAAGCAGGACCTTTCTTTCTCCCCAATATCTATGAGTCATTAGTTTTTTTCAGGCTTGCCGGTGGGAAAAGGCACTATTTCTGGCCCTGGGTGAGCAAAGGGCACTAGTCTGTAATCCTTTCAGATGGTTCCTCCCCTCGCATGTATGTGCTATCTGCATTCTGCTTAATAATCAAGAGGACCCTCTACAGATCTCTAGGGTTCTCTCTGTCTATGTGCAGCTCTCTCCTCTCTGTCCTGTGAACTCTTACCACCATGGTCTCCCTAGACTCTCAGCTCTATCTCTTCAGCTCAAGGTGTGCATTGGGATCCACCTGAATTCTCCCTTTGTGCATCATGGCTTAAAAACTCTCTCATGGCAGTAAGCTAGAGCAACATAGAATTCACCTCATTTGTTTCCTGTCTCTCAAGGATCCCTGTGTTCCGTTGTTTCATTTCCTGATGTCTAGTATCTTGAAAACCATTGATGTGTGTGTGTGTGTGTGTGTGTGTGTGTGTGTGTGTGAGTGCGCGCATGTGGGTTTTCTTTTGGTTATTTCATTGGAGAGGTAAATCCAATTCCTGTCACTCCATCTTGGGAATTTCAAATAAATAATAACGACTATCTTGTTTGAAATGCTTCTATGTTCTTTGTCTTCTCACAAAATGCTAAGAACTGGTCATTTATGTACCAGATTTTTCTTCTATCAATATATGTGTCATAGTTGAACAGGATTTTGAATTTCACAAAAATATTTGAATGAGCCTCCCATTTCCCACCAGAAACTTAGTTTCAAATTCTTCTTAGGATGGATCTGTTATCAAGCTGGAGGTCTCAGATTAAACTACTAATATGAAACTGAAAGTGCAGAGAAAGGCATATATTTGATATTCTTTGCTGTGGATTCTATAGAATATAATTTAGCCCTAAAATATGACCATAAAAAACATTTCTAGAGTTCTTGGCTATAGTATATTAGGAACTGTGAAGATTAGTTAAATGGAAATTTCCGTCATTTTGAAGTTTACAATCCTGGAGTTGACTAATTATTACCTATTTTGCCACCAGAATCTCTGTTTTCCAACAATAGCATTTTGGTTTCTTTAAAGAGGCCAAGCCAATCAACACACTTTGTTAAAACACAAGGAAGAATACTTCATAAATGTTCTAGAAGAAGAGGAAAGGTTGAAATATTTTTTTCACACATTCTCATACCAGAAACATTACTATTTATTTCCAGTTTTTGCTTTACAAATGAACAAAATTTCAAACCCTTTCCAAAGTACCCAGCAGAACTACTTTCTAAAGGTGTATAGTTTACCTATAAAATAACCCCCCAAAGTTTATTTACCTATTTACGGGATTACCATGAAATTCAAAGAAGTTAAATGTAGATAATTATGCCTTAAAAATTATAATATTTAGTCAGACATAAGGTGTGATTATTTTACTTTGAGTCTAAATACATCTTATTTAGGGAGACTGGACCTTCAAAAATATTTTCCTTCAAAAAAAAACTTGGCAGAAGTGTGGAAAAAATATACCCATACCTCATAGCAATACTGTGTATTTTCTGGAAATGTCACCAAGCCAAATTTCCATCTTCAAGCCTATGGAAGAATTTCTTCAGAATGGCAGAGGGTGGGAGCACTGACTGGCTCCCTTTATTATGGATGAGGTTTAGAAGAAATGAGGAATTCAGCTGGATTGTCAGAGAAGTGCCCCCAGAGATTAGTCTATCTCTGGCCAAGATTTAAGTCACAATGCCAAGGGAGCTCCAGTAACTTTAGGAATAAGCGGGGGTGGAAAAGGAATTTAGGAAAAAGGGAGAATCTATAGGACCTGAGCCATTTGGACTAGGATTAAGTGGTGGGAAGTAGATATGCTGCCTTTCATGGATTAGTGGAAAATATCAAGATATACACAAGTTATCCAGCTGTCTGCTTTGGAATTTGTCCATGGGCCAAAGTTAGCCACGTGGCCTCCATAAGTAAACCACATGTACAACTGAAGCTATGTTATGTGTATATTTCTGCCCACATGAACTGTAGCAGAAATTGTTTAAATTAACCTTTTCTAAGATTTCTCATGGGGTTGTCAATTCTTTCTTTTTTACTTTTCCACTTTCTGAGTATTTAATTGAGCATTCAGTTCACTTCAGGTCTTGTGCCCAACTCCATGCATGTCTTCTTTTATTTAATCTTCCATATAGCACTATGAGGGTGGAATTATCATCATTCCCATTTTACAGATGTGTAAGCTGAGGCTTGGAGAGAGTAAATGATGAGAAATAACAGTCTGCAAGTGTTAGAGGTAATATTTGAACCCTGCTCTGTGTAATACCTTCAAAAGAACTGGTTATCAGATATAAGGGTGGGGCAGATGTATTAAGGGGCACATTAACTGCCTCCCCAAAGGCCCTGGGATCTGGTTGGAAGAATGAGGGTCTTGATAAGGTTTTTGAGAGAATCAAATAAAGTTTGCACAGTGCCTAGAATATCCACTGTACTCTACAAACTATAATTTTCAGAAGGAAATAAACAAATATTCAAGTCTCAGAAATCTAAAAATCTTGCGGGTATACCATTTTGCAAATCACAATTTCCATAAGAAAAAATACAAAGTCAACTGGTATTAGCAGAAAACGTCAGTGCACAAGTGAGCGCGTGTTCTCAGAAATGAGAAAGCTCATTCTGTGGTGTTTATGCACGCTTAACTGCAGGGGAGTTGGGAATCATTTATACACCTCTCCATTTAACACTGCCATCCCAGACCTGTCCTCCCTTCTGTCTGATGCGGTCACCAGTCAAGCTCTGAGCAAGGGAGGCACGTAAAAGAGTGGATAAGTGACTAAGTGTCATTGATTTTATGCCAAAGGGAAATAGAGACACATTTAAAATTCTTGTATTTTGTTGCATGAGGTTCTTCCCCTGAGCCCCATTTGCCTAAGCAAGTAGAAGTGACTATCTTAAAATAGAGTTCATTTTTTTCTCCAAGACTTAAATGTCTTTCTTAGTCTAGACTTTTCTAGGTGACACTGAAGTCTGCAAGACTCACCATGACCATCTATTTTATCCTCTGAAACAATGGTCTGCAGAAAGTACCAACATACTGAGAAAAGTAATGCATGCTTTAGGAGTTACTTATACCCAAACACCTGGACCTGGTGCTTTGATTTGTATGGTGTTATTGTGTGTTCTGGCCTCTGGATAAGTTTATAATGAAATAAAAATTAAAAAAAAAATTGTAGCACCAAAATTATTCTCAAATTTGGTAATTGAATATATTTCTTCATTTGTAGATGCCATCACCAGGCAGCATGGTGACACACATTTAAAAGTTAGCGTTTCTGTGCACACAGGCCTGGGTGTGTTCCTGGTTCTGCCACTTGCAAGCTGTGACTTTGCTTGAAGTACTTAACCTTCACATCAGTATCCTCATTTGTAAAATATAAAATCTAGGAGAAGCCAGGATGACTCAGCAGGTTGAGCGCTTGCTTTGTAGCCCCGGGGACTGAGGATCAAATCCCGGTCCCGGCCTGTGTGGATCCATATGCTGAACTGTGGTGTGTCTCCCATGAGGGATGCCCCCAGTTCGGTTCTTGCTGCCCCCCAGCCCTGGTTCAGCCCCTGGTTCAGCCCCTGGTTCTAGGGGTCGTGCCTCCCATGCAGGCGGCCCCCAGCCCAGTTTCTGCCCTGCGCAGCCCTGGCCCACCTGTGTGTAATGAAACCATGTTGAAAACTGATGACGTACAACTATGGAGACTGCTCTGGGCCCTTCCCCTTCTCTCTGTCTCTCTCTATCTCTGCCTCCCTCTGTCAAAAACAATAAAATAAATCTTTAAAAAAGAAAATCTAATGAGAGTAATAATAGATTTTTTGGTAAATATGAAATGATATCATCTATATAGAGCATTTATCATTGCACCTGGCACTCATCTGCACTAAATAAGCAGTAGCTACTGTGGTAACTATCATTCTTCATACATTGTTCAATCATCAAGCTAGACAGCATAGGCAATGCTTTGAAAATTGTACTGCATGGAATAAATACTGGCATGTATTTTGACTTTTTTTTTTTTAAAGACTTATTTTATTGATTTTTGACAGAGAGAAACAGAGACAGAGAGAGACAGAGAGAAGGGGGAGGGTCCAGAGCAGTCTCCATAGTTGACATTAGTTTTCCATATAGTTTCACTCCACAGGTGGGCACAGGGCTGCACAGGGCAGGAACTGGGCGGGGAGCCTCCCACATAGGCTCCGGCAAAAACTGAACTGGGGGCACTCCCCAGCTCAGCATGTGGGTCCGCATGGGCTGGAGCCAGGATTCGATCCTCGGTCCTCGGGGCTTCAAAGCGAGCACTTTACCCACTGAGCCATCCCAGCTTTCCCTATTTTGACTTTTTATTGAACTGAATACTTTCTAACTTGTATTGAGCATTTTTTTTTTTTTTTGTACACACAAGCTATACTCTTATACAACTAAAAGCTCCTTGAAGACAGGGTCTCTAAATCATTTTTAAAAAGTCTAACTCTCTTTTCCACCCCAAAGAGACTAGCTTAGGGTTAAACTCAGAACAAGAGCCAAATATATATTTGCTATATAACAAGATGTCTGAATAATCTTGAGAAAAACCCATGTAAATGCTTAGCAGAGGCCTCTCATGTGACAAACGCTCAGTGAGGGCTGCTACGTCCATGTCCACCCCACCACTGTCACCACCATCCCATCCTCATCCCTTTACCTCCACCACTCTCACATCTCCATTACTCCTTTTATCATGACCACCATCACCGCCTTCCCACCATCCTTATCATTACCACCATCATCACCACCCCACCCTCCTCTCACCTCCACCTCCATTACCACCATCGATATCGCTGTCATCAACATCTCTACCACCATCAGCAACAGTGAACACTGTCACCACTATTGTCCTCACTCTATCATGACCAGCACAAACATTATATCACCACCACCTCCAGTGCCACCACTACCACCACGTCACTACATCAGGTGTCCAAGTTTTACCCCCTTAGAAAGGGGTACACACACACACAAATGGTCACTAGTCGTCTAGATCACTGCTGTATTAATTGCAACAAATGATTGCGTGACATACAGAAGTAACTTCAGTGCACATTTGAATTCAAATACCGGTAGTCCACATATCCTGAACTCTCAGTTTTACCTACATACCCTGAGCTCTTAGTTTTGTCAACACGTAAAACCTTTGAGGAAGATACCCAAAGCTTTAATAAAAATACAATAAAATCCTCAGAAAGTTCAAAATAGAACTACCACATGATGCAGCAATTCCATTCTGGGTGTTTATCTTCAGAAAATATGAACACTAATTTGAAATATACCTGCATCCTCACATTCATTGCAGCATTATTCACAATAGCCAAGATATGGAAACAATTTACATCCATATTCAGCCATGTAAACAACAGAGAACAAATACCATATGGTCTTCCTATATGTAGAATTCAAAACAAAATAAAATACAAGCTCATGGATAGCCAAAACAGAGTGCTAGAGGTAGCAGGGTAGGGGAGGAGTGGGAGGGTAAGAAATGGTGATGGAGGTCAGAAAATAAAAAGATAAATACATAAATAGTACATTAGTGAACAAAAATAACAATAAACTAAAAAGACTCTAATCCAAACACATAGGATGGCTAAGATAATAAAACTTAGCTATGAGTTTTGATTTAACAATAAAACTATTAATCCATAATCACAATATATTCAGAGTTTTATGTCAAATATGGAGCCAATAAAATCTGAGCAGCATGGCAGGACTGCTGGGGGTTAGAAGGAAAGAAGAGGAAGGCATGGCAGTGTTTGGGGGGTTAGGAAACTGCATAATAATAGATTATTTAGAGTCTAAATCGAACTACATGCAAGTATTTATGACAGTTAGTTAGGACATTCCCAGTTTTTCATGACTGCCCTAAGTATGGAGTCTGGCAATAAAAATAATCTGGCACTTATCTTGCCACAAGGAATTAGGCAGTCAGGCAGCCAAAGCTCAAATAAATCTAATTTACACGATTCCTATGATTTTAATAGCCATTTGCAGCATAAAAACTGTGTTTGCTATTCAGTAAGAACTATAAATATCACACAATCTGTACACTATAAATTCGTAATAATTCTAAAATGGCCACATGACTCCAATTATTACAAATAAAATCGAAGCAATGAATTCTCATTATATTGAGGAATCAATCATTTCTGAGGCTCAGGGTCAAATGGGACAAAGGTAGTGATTTTTATGCACCCTTCTCCTAGACTTAATCTACATGCTTTTTGAAGTAAGGTAGAAAAATAGATGAATGTGACAAAATGTCACTTTCTTGAAAGCTTTAGGTTATGTTCCTAACTATATCTTATTTTTAAATTAGCAGACAGAGAAGTGTTCTGGAAGTGGAAACATAGAGCAAAAATCCCCCCTTTTTGCCCCCTAAAACCCATACATAAATTCCCAAGCAAAAGAAAATGCAACAAACTCAGTCTACAGTTTAAGATGAGCAGGGGACTCACCTTATTCCCCAAGGAACATCAAGATAGTTGAGATTTCCTGAGTTCATGAAACATGTCATTAAAATGTAGACATGACCACAAAGCTATTACTGACCTCCTCTGTAGAATGTGTGGTGATAAAATTGTATATGATATAACAGTATTTTTATAATTTCTAATAAATTATCAGAATCCTGAAGGTGTGATAGGGGAGCAGTGGACAGGGTACAGGAAGCATGTATCCCTCTACTGAATCTTCTAGTTCCATGACTGTGGGGCATGAAGTTTCCTCTAACCCAAAATTTCTCTTACTACTGACAGTTTGACTAGATCATTCTTTGTTGTAAGGGGATGGATGGATGAATGGATGGATGGATGGATGGATGGATGGATGGATGGATGGATGGATGGATAAATGGAGGTTTAGTAATCTTGGGTGAGTAAAATAAAATTATAATATAGTTCACCTGAAATACTTTGGAAACAACTTCTCTCTTGTGTTCTGTGATACTAGATACTCAATTGCATTCAGCTCCCCTGAGAACACAGAGCAAATTTGGCACACCAAAGTGGTCAGATAAACAGGAGTTCTTAAACTTTAGCCCCTTTCAGAATCACCTGTGCTGCTGGTCAACACTCAGATTGTTGAGCACCAGCCCGAGTTTCTGATTCAGTAGGTCTGGGATGAGTACTGAGAATGTGCTTTTCTACAGAGTTCCCAGGTGACGCTGATGCTGCTGGTTCAGGAAGGACATCTTGAGAATCACTGGGATAATGGATCTCAAACTGGAGGACATACAAAAATGACTTATGGTGGTTTTAAAGCTTGTAGCTTTTTCCTCACCACTCACAGCCCTGAATATGATTCAGTAGTCTGAGGAGGACTTAGAGATCTCTGCTTATAAAGGACTTCCAAGTGATTTTGATCCAGATTGTCCTTGAGCTGCTGTCGGGTGTGGAAAGCTCCAGGAAAGGCAATGGCCTGAAAATCAACTTAGAAATCAGAGCAGGTAGGAAGCAGAGAGAGAGGCACAGGTAGAGAGGTGGTGGTTTTGCTTCCTGCGAAAGGGCTGTTCCACAATTCATGGGAACTCCATACATTTCTTCAATGGTTAAGATTCCTGACTTTCCCCCAAGACTCTTACTTCAAGGTTGGAAAGATCAGCCATAAGAATCACATTATAAGTCAATAACAAGCACAGCATATGGAGGTACTTATGAAAATTATCAACTTTTTATTTGTGCAATACATCTGGAACTTATAAAAGTTCATCTCTTAGTGACTGAATAAAACATCTGAATCACAGTTTACTCTCCAAGGATGGCACATTTAACAGAAAGTTCTTAGCAGGTTTTGGCAACTGGTTAAAGTTGATTTTTAAAAAGGGCAGGGGGATAGCAACAAAGTCCTTAGACAACACTTATGATCTGAGACTCATATTTATTTTGAAGGATAAACAAGTACGTATTATCCTTAGGTCTGAGACTCACTGTTTCCAGGGTACCACAACCTGGCATAATCCTCACAGAACTTCTAGCATACTTCATCCCAAAGCAGGAGAAACTGGGTGGGGTGGGGGTTGCTAACAGTTTCCATTTTTCTCTTACTAGAGCCATGTACAATTATTTCTTCAGCCAAATTGGACCTTATGCTAGCTATGAGTATCTTGATTCCCAGACCACTGAAAAACCAAATGAAAAGTCTATTATTACTGAAAAACGATCATTAAAGATGGCTGCAAAGATTACTTTTTTTCTTAAATATCCAGTCATACCTGTGTTGCCTGAAAAGATTCATACTTCGGAACTATTAGACTTTACAATGCTTACCTCTAAAATATCACAAGTGATGGTTTGCTATTCTAATACTGCCAAAACAACTTCTCTTTTTCTTTTTCTTCTTTTTAAAGCAAACCGTAATAAATTCCTCTACCTTGAGGGTTGTTGTTATTCCCATATCATTAAAATAAACACCACAAATTAACTACATCCATTAAAAATATTTTATTCTCTTCTTTAAGCTAAGTCTATATGACAATAAAAATTTGTTTTAACTAAAAATATGCATATGTGAATGCCTTAATGTCATGATACTACATACATCTACTTTTATTGCACTACCTTTTTCTAAAACCTATTTATTCAACCAATGATTGATGAACATTTTTACTCTTAACTCTAATTTTTTATAGAAATTTACTCCTTTATAGAAAGCTAAGCTGTTTTAAAGATAAAGTTCAAATGTTTATATTTCAGAAATAGGAGGACTTCAGTGTAGGGACATGCATGTTGAACTCAAGGAAAAGAAAGTTTATTTATCTAAGAAAGCTACTAAGAAATAATACTATTCATTCTTATGAATAATTGGCATGAAATTGGCCCCATTTTCATTTAAACTTGCATATTCTAACAACATACTTGATACTTATGACATAATGCTTTAAACTCTGGCTTTCTGGTCAAATAAGCATTTTGGAGATGCCAGAGTCTAGATGCACAGATGGAATAGCTGAACAGTCTGTTTAGAATGTCATCTTTTTAAATGAAAATACAGACAAAAATCCTAAGTATCTGATTTACTTGAAGCTATAAATTCTAACCAAAGGCACTGTTGCTTTGCCACTCAAATGTATAGACTAGGCAATTGGTAAATTTATACTTTATCATTTCCAGGTATCTCAAAAACAACTTACACCTACATGCAATCACATATTCCAGGGCACTGGCAAGGCCAACTTTTAAAGTTATTTTAAACCCTCCTTTGCTGTGATGTTCTCTATTTTGCCTCTTGTCTCATACTAACATTTTAATTTATGGAATCTAGAGAAATCTTAAATTTAGTAAGAATATCAGGGGCATTTTTTAGAACTTAATATTAGTGATCTCCTTAGTGGTACCTGTCACCATTTAAACCAAACTTGTCCAACCTGTGGCCCGACGGCTTTGAATGTGGCCCAAAACAAATTCATAAACTTTCTTATAACCTTATGAGAACTTTTTTGTGACTTTTTTTTTAAGCTCATTGGCTATTATTAGTGTTAGTGTATTTTATGTGTGGTCCAAGACAATTCTTTTCTAATGTGGCCCAGTGAAGCCAAGAGATTGGATATACCCAATTTAAATCTTCACTTTCAATAAAGCAGTAGTGGTAGCTACCATCTTGAACTTGAAAAAAGTTTCTTTAGATTCCAACCTTAATATATTTGATTATCTACTAGTATTAAAAGACAAGGACCCAGTTATCTAAACATTTCCATCATAACTTTTCATTTCCTTACCAGAAGTTAAACTTGCAACTTCTTCAGAATCCTGATCTTTTTCATATTTAATCATTAATTTTGGTGGCTTTACCATTTGACCTGGAATATAAACCAATTGGTCACTTCCATTGTCTTCCAACACAAAAGATGAGTCTCTCCCAGTATTTAATTCCTGGCCAATGAATCTATTCTCTCTGGAAGAAATCTCATGTGTTTCAGCAGTAAATCTGGAAGATAAAAAGAAAAGTTTTAGGTGAATCTAGATAACTTTAGGGAATGCAAATAAAATATCCTAGAAACTTAATATAGTTACTTAATTATTTCTTAGAAGAAAAGTGAGTGGTAAAGAACTAACTTCATTTCAATCAAATAATTCATGCAGATTCATTATACTTATTATTTAAAAAGTATAAACTGATAAATTTAAAATTTCCCATTTATCCTCCCACTTTTCTCTACCTGCTTACAGCCTATGAAATACTACTTTGGAATAAACCAAGTCTAATTGCCACAGGATTTTAGATAAATGACAAAAAACTCAATCACAGGTTGTTTGGAACAGCCAAATAATGTGCATCGGACTAATATTAACCACCACAGAAAATATGAAAAATAGTCATTTAACTTACCAAGAACTGCTATGAGAAAAATAAGACCATATAAAACATATCTCATTGACATTGTATCTCTTAAAATGGTGTCTACATTTATATTCTTAGGCAATTAAGAGCTGTCTATGAGAATTTGGGAATATTGTATTTTTATTTAGATGATAGAAAACACATTCAATATGAGTTTAGTCTCATTTTTATTCTATTTGTGCAACTTTATGCAATTTCAATGTCCATGTTTACATTTGTATGTTTTTTTATTGTTAAATTTATTGGGGTGACATTGCTTGGTAACAATGAGATAGTTGCCAGATGTACAAATCTACATTACATCGTCCATGCATCGCATTATGTGCTCACCACCCAGAATCAGCTCTCCTTTCTTCATCACATATCTGGTGCCCACTCCCACTTCCTACATTTGTATTTGATACTGCTGTTTGGCACCCACTAGGAGTACTATTTTAACTTCTGAGAGTAAGTGAAGAAAGGAGAAAGTCAGACATAATAAATGAATAATGCGTTCACACCAAATAAAAGCAAAACAATATCATGACACACAGCATGAATGATCGTGTGAGGTGGGGCAGGTGAAGACAAGTGATGAGGAATCAAGTCGATGATGACAGAGGGAGCTAGCTGAAAACAGACATACCTCCACAGTGTGCATCAGATTCTACATATTTTCCCACTATGGACCTTTTTGAAATTTTCATTTGTTTTTAGTTTTTAGGAATTCCATTTTGGCAAAGCAGAATATCCATTACATTCAATTCATGTTTTAAATTTCTGTCTTACTGCATTTGCTTGGAATTGATGCGCAAATTTGTTTGGGTCTGATAGTTGTATAAGAACTATAAGCATATGTTTTTTGCAGCTAGATTTGGGTTTGTACGTTTCAATAATGTTATAACATTCCATCTGCCGTTCTGTAAGAATTACTTTTCCTTTAAGTGAGTTTATGACATTCAAGGTTGGGAAACACTGCATCGTGTGACATCAGTATCACATTGTGCTTCAAAAAGTGTTGGCTGCTGCACACTTTCTGGCTAAACTAAGATAATGGGATCTGACATTAGAGGAACATGTACTTGCATGAATTCTGAGGAACCGCGGTCTTGTCGTTTTGCTCCAGATGTGTACATAAGAGACTTTGACGTTTCTGTGAAGCTCTTTGCTTAATTGAAATCTGAGAAAATGGATAATTATGGCCCTACATGTAGGCTTTCATGAGGCTACAGTCAGGGATCCAAGCTCAGGAAAGTAATAGAGAGAAGCACAGAGCCAACAAATGGGCCATTCTCATTCTGTTTGAAGTTCAAACTTCATTTGGATTAATTATTTATATTTTTATTCAGGATACAATTTTAAGGAAAATTCTTTAGATGTACAGTGATATTGTGGGGTCTTCTATGCTATGTGCTCAGGATAAAACAATGAATCTTGCAGCCCCTGACTTCAGTGAGATAAGGAATTGGGATAAATTGTAGTAAGTGACTCAGCAGAGGTATAAAAAGTTACAAAAACGGAGGAACTGTGAATTTGGACTGACAGTGAAGATGGGCTTCAAAGATACAACAGCTTCACTCAGGGCCATGAAAGACAGGTAGGGTTTCAATGGAAGGAACAAGCTTCCATCTAGACACTGTGACCACAGGGTTATGAGCGTGAGACAACAGTTCACAGAAGATTATAGTCCAGGGTGGCCAGAACTCAGCTCTCACGGTGGGGAGAGATGGGGAGTGAGGCTAAATTGTGTGTTCTATTCTGGGATAAATTTCAATCTAGGAATTTCTGAGGAAACCATGAATTTAAAGGCAAAATTACAATAAAGCTCATGAGGTTGTTTTAAAAACATCAATCCAGGAAGCATGCTTGGTGTATAACTTCTGCTACTGAAATGAAATACATGAAGAGCCTTTACTTCAGAGACCTTATTAGCTTCCTCAACCTAATAACCTGCCATCAGCCAGTTATATACCCATCAGTCCATTGACAGTCACTTGTAAATATAAGCACTTTCTAACTCACAGGAAGCTGCTATTTTCATTATCCTCTTCCTCGGAATTGATGAGTTGACAGGCATTCTCAAGCGTGTGTGGTGGGTACTGATTGAACCCTCCTATTGGGAGAACAAAGTTATAGATTTTTAAACTACAAATTTTGTTTGCTAGGTGAAGAGAATTCTATCAGGAATCTTCTTGAAGCAATAAATGTCACAAAAATAGTTCAGCAAAACTCAGCTAGGGTGAAAACAGAAATTAGAAGCAACTAGAAATAGTATCCAAAACTTGATTTTAGAGTGTTCTGCAGCCAAAGAATAACCAGGGTCAGGAAATAGACCTCCTCAAATTGTTCATTTAAGGGTTAGTTGTGAGGCGTAGACCCATGATTTTCATATGCTCAGGCTAACATAATCTAAGGGAATTTTATTGACTCTATAAAGCTTTTGCACTCAGAATTAAGCTAACAAATCTAATATAGCAAAGGTAATATTTTATTACATGATCCTATTTCTGTGCTTCTGTACCAATTAACACTAATTTTTCTAGCTTTGCCTACCTAAATAAGTCCCTTTGCCTCCTTCCTGTAGTTGTTCTATAATGTAAGCTGTGAAATAGTGAGAAATATATTATTTTTCCCTTCATTCAGAAAAACAAAAGGTTTTTAGTTAAAGGAGGCCTTTGACTATTGAATGATCCAAAACTCCATGAAAATATCTCAGGAAATATTTATGGTTTTATAATAATCATATCTCTCTGGCTCTAAGATGAACATTTTCTTCCATTGCTACAAAATGAGACTATATCTTCTAATCAAGGGCATTTGAAAGTTATTGTTAGTGAGGCAGGAACTGCTATGCTATTGTTACTGTCTGTACATGTGGGAGGGACAAACATGCCAGCACCAAAACTTGTAAAATGGATGGGGTCAGTAGTTTAGAAAAAAATCCCAGAAGTATTAGGCAAGGAATCTTTTAATCCCTACAAAACAGATCCCTGGGAAGGCAGTGAACTGGATGCATTTAACAACATTGCTCAAGTGGAAATCAAAAATAAGCATATACAAAAAGATGCTCAGCGTCACTAATCATCAAAGAAATGAAAATTAGAACTATACACCTGTCAGAATCATTATTAGCAATATATCAACAAACAAGTGTTGGTGAGGATGGAAAGAAAAGGGAATCCTTGTGCACTGTTGGTGGGATTGTAAATTGGTACAGCCACTACGGAAAACAGTATAGAGATTCTTCAAAAGCTTAAAACTAGAACTACCTTATGGCCTAGCAATCTCATTTCTGGGTATTTATCCAAAAAAATCCAAAACACTAATCTGAAAAGATATATGCATCCATGTGTTTACCACAGAATTATTTACAATAGCAAGGTATAGAAGTAACATTAGCATCCATCAGTAGACAATTAGATAAAGAAGATGTGCTACATACTATATACAGTATAATGGAATATTACTCAGCCATGAAAAAGAATGAAATCTCATCATTTGGGACAATATGGATGAGCCTAAAGGGTATAATGCTAAATGAAATAAGTTAGACAGAGAAAGACAAATACCACATGATTTCACTTATATGTGGAATCTAAAAACAAAATAAACAAACAAAATAAACTCATAGATACAAAGAACAAACTCATGACTGCAATATGGGAAGTAGGTTGGGGGGCTAGATGAAAAAGGTAAAGGAATTAAGAAGCAGAAATTGATAGTTGCTGAATAGCCATGGGGATATAAAGTATAACTCAGGGAATATAATCATAACTATGTATGATACCAGGTAAGCACTACACTTCCTCGGGGGATCACTTGTAAATTATATAAATGTCTAACCACTGTGCTGTATTGCTGAAACTAATATAATATTGAATGTCAACTGTAATTGAAAAGTAAAAATGTAAAAATAATAAAAAGTAAGCAAGCTGTACTGCAAAGCCATTTAAGAGCCTAATAAGACCAGCTATGAGGTTTTTTGGTTTGTTTGTTTCTTAAAAGTGCCACATCATCATCAATCGTGATGGCACAAAGAACAAGATTATATGGGAAAAAGGTGGATATCAATGTCTCTGAATGAAGAAATAGCTCACAAGAGTCAAATTTGGAATAAGAAATTTTAGGAATGCTTTAACCAGTCTACTTCACTGCACAAATAATATGTGCCCATCTGTCTAAAATCACTCTCAACTACTATAAAATAAAACACTCTAATAGGAAACTTGGAATCAACATTTAATCAGAAGCTTTTTTTTTTCCTTTTACATAACATAATGGTACATCATACAATTGAAGGAATTTTGAATTAAAAATAAAAATAACATGATATTCCCTAGTAGGCAATTATTGGCTTCTTCAATCAAATACGAGCCATGGGAGAAAGTTGCAGCTCTCTCTGCAATAAAGAGTGAACTCTCAAGACATTATCACTTGTCACTATGATGGTGTTGGAGATTCTTTGACTATCAGGATAACTGGAATTCAAGGGCAGTGGGCTGGTTCCAGCAGAACCTAACTCTAAACCTGTCAAATTACCAGGAAACAAACAAACAAACAAAAAGGGTTCAGCTCTGATTCTGTGGGGTCCTCTAAAGCAGGGTTTCTCAACCTCAGTGCTATTAACATTTTTGAACTAAATTATTCTTTGCTGGGGGGAGGGGGAGGGAAGGGGTAGTCGTGTGCATTGTGGAGTGTTTAGCAGCATCTCTGGTCCCTACCCACTAGATACCAGTAGTGTCTGCTCAGTTGTGACAACCAGTAATGTCTGGTTGAGCACATTGCCAAATGTGCTCTGGGAGCAAAATCATCCCTAGCTGATAACCACTGCTTTTGAAAGAGTATTTCTCAAACAATCTTTCGCGGAGGACAAAATTTTTGTTTGTTTGTTTGTTTGATTTCTAATCCTTTGTAGACTTCTAATTTTGGTTTATATCTTGCTCAATGAGACAGAGCCCACTGTTCACGAACTTGCTGTGGCAATGCCACATTGCTTTTAAAGTTTCCAGATGCTTCATCTCAATTTCTGTATTTCTCTCTTCAGAGCTCACTTTGTGCACTAGCACCCATCTGGCAGTTGACACTGTAGTGCACTGGTCTTGCTACTCAAAGTGCCATGCTTAGACTAGAAGCACGGACATCACTGGGGAGCCTGTTAGAAATGCAGAAGCCAGGCTCCATCCTAGACATTCTGAATCAGAACCTGCATTTTAACAAGATTCTTATGTGACTGGTACGCTCAGATTCTGGGAGCAGCACAGGACTGTGCCATCTTTACACCCTCACGTAGGTCTTCAGGGTGGGCAAGTTTAGAAATAAACTAGGTGTAGCAAGGAAAACTTTTATTTAAATGCTCATCTTGGGGACCTTCAAAGAGAGGCTAAGATTTCTTTAGGTTGAAAGAGTGTGGCCCAGGAGACCTCCAGTCACTCTGTGTTATCTAAAGTGCTGAGATTTGGGCTAAGAGATAACCTATCATGAAAAAAGTCTCTCCACATTATGACCAAGGTCTAAACGGGTATAACCTAGATATGTCTTCTTCCTGTCCTCATCTCACCATCTAATTCATATGTTTAAGTTATTTATAGATACAGACACGTTAGGTTGTCAGCCCTATTAACAAACGCTAACTTGTTAAAATAAAGAAGAAAAACAAAACAATGACTTACGTCTGATTGAGTACACAAATGGCTTTACAAACTTCACAATATAATCCAGATCTGGCTTATGAATTCTCCCAAGTTGTATCAGATGGTGATCAAGTGGGCAGCTGGCTAACTCCTCCAAGTTGTCCTTATGTGTAGAGCCCAGGGAAATCACAAATATGATATAGCCTTGACACTTGGCCCTCAGAGCCATCTTCTTCAAGAATTCCTTTCTCTCATGATTTTCTCCAGCTGAGACCACAACAATGACCTTGTGTTTTCTCAGGTTGGGTGTTCCTGGGAAAAGATTCTCCATGGTCCACCGTAGGGTATGGCCAATGCTGGCTTCTCCATGTAGCTGTTGGAGGGAATCTTGAATGTGTCTCTTCATTATGACTTGGTTGTCAAAAGTTGTAAACTCAAACTCTGTTTTCACTGCACCTTTTTTTCTCCTAGAACTCTCCCAAGGAGAATAGCTCACCAAGGCAATCCTATCACCAGAGTCTGAGTTTAAAGGGTCTGAAGCAATATTGAAGTTGTCAAGCATAGAGCTCACCAA
The DNA here is from genome assembly GCA_004027555.1 of Craseonycteris thonglongyai. Lineage (NCBI taxonomy): Eukaryota > Metazoa > Chordata > Mammalia > Chiroptera > Craseonycteridae > Craseonycteris > Craseonycteris thonglongyai. Next base: position 45,017 of record PVKE010003076.1, on the reverse strand, counting down.
GCCTTTCACAGCTTTAAACTCATCACTTGCTATATTCCAAGAATTGTCTAAGAGAAAGGCTACATCCACATATGAATTTTCAGGTAAAAGAATCTCTTTCATGCAAGCATTTGGAAAACATTTATCTGAAAATACATAGAGAAATTCATCATTGACTCAATGTTGGCACAACAAGACACTGTTTTTGGAGATCTTCAAGTGATTGAGTGACTGATTAGCAAGAATTGATCATCTGATCAATACTTTTGAATCTCACATCATTTAAATTAATGAGGACTTTTCAATGACCCAAGAACTTTGTGGCCAAGAACAGACAATTTGGGAAGGTCTTTGTTAAAAGCAGACATTGGTAGCATATATACTTGAAATCTACAAATCATGTCCAAACTCATTTAGAAAATATTTTTAATATTTTAGAAGCTTTTAATACAAACTACCAAATTATTCCCAAGAAAAGCCACATCAATTGGGATAATCTTCCAAACCAATTTTCACATTCAAATGCCAAACATTACAAAGATGAAAACCCTGACATATGGTATTGGAAAACTGGAAAACTTAAAAGAGAATCTACAACCAAAAATAGACATCTCTGATAGAGCCAGATTTAATAATTCACCAGGAAGGCATTTTAAGTGTTTCAGCACAGTAAATTCTTCTCATTGGTCTTACCATAGCAAAGTGTACAGCGCCAAAGTCTTTCTAATGATTCATGTTCCCCATTTGAAGGAAATGGAATCACCTGAAATGTTCCAGTGTTGTCAAACTGTATAAAAAAGATGCATACATTTATTTTCTTTAGTCATTATCAAAAAGTTATTATGAGTCCACTTTAAGGATCAGTTTCAACACCACCTAATAACTATTATTTTGTATTATAGCCTTTTGCTCTATTCAGTACACCTTTTCTTTTTTTTTTTAAAGATTTATTTTATTGATTTTTGACAGAGAGAAACAGAGACAGAGAGAGATAGAGAGAAGGGGGCGGGCCCAGAGCAGTCTCCATAGTTGACATTAGTTTTCCATATAGTTTCACTCCACAGGTGGGCACAGGGCTGCGCAGGGCAGGAACTGGGCCAGGAGCCTCCCACATAGGTCCTGGCAAGAACTGAACTGGGGGCACACCCCAGTTCAGCACGTGGGTCCGCATGGGCCGGGGCCAGGATTCGATCCTTGGTCCTCGGGGCTTCAAAGCGAGCGCTTTACCCGCTGAGCCATCCCAGCTTTCCCTCAGTACACCTTTTAACACACACACACATACACACACCCTTTTACCCTAAACATAACCTAAAGAAGGATATAGAACAGGTATCAGCATGCCTATTTTATGATGGGAAAACTGACACAAAATAACCACCAGATTCACCTATGGGGGTCAGTATTTAAATACCACTTATTGCCAAACCCACAGTTCTGCCCTGAATTTTCACATGCTTCCAAATAAGCATTAGCTAATTATATACCACATACCAGCTTCTGAAATTGGGTCCTGCAGAAATTTTATATTCACAAATTTTCTTTGGTTTCTTTAAGTAGTAATCCTAACTATCTCCACATGGTCACAGTATCTAGAAGAACGCATTTCTTTCAGATGTGCAGTGGACATTCCAATTAAAAAGCTATTTCAAAAGGCAGTGGACAGAAGATACTAATTCTATTCAAAATTCTTGATAGTGCATTGCCTGATTTCGTCTGTTTCTTGATGACATTTTTCACTTTAATACTCACTGAAATGTGGTTGCTATTATCATTGACTGCCGTTATTATTAGATATTAGATTTCATAGACCCTGGCAACAATACAGCTGTGAAAATTGACAAGAGACTCAAAAGTCCACTTATTTCCCTCCTCCCCACTATTTCTACCCTGCCAAAACCACTATCTTTTCTTTTAAATTTTATTTTTATTGTTTTTGACAGAGAGAAACAAAGAGACAGAGAGAGACAGAGAGAAGGGGGGGGAGGGGGTCCAAAGCAGTTTCAATAGCTGTATGTCATTAGTTTTCCACATAGTTTCATTCCACACAGGTGGGTGAGGGGCTGTGTGGGGCTGCACAGGGCTGTGCAGGGCAGGAACCAGCCAGGCGGGCTCCCATGTAGGAGGCAAGCCCCCACAAGCCAGGGGCCCCCCACATGGGAAGCATGGCCAGGGCAGGAGCAGAACCAGGGGCCTCCCCCATAGGAGGCTTGCCCTGGTGAGAACCAAATTGGGGGCACACACCAGTTCAGCATATGGGTCTGCACAGGCCTGGACTGGGATTCGATCCTCGGACTCCAGGGCTGCAAAATGAGCACTCAACCCTCTGAGTCATCCTGACTTCCCCCAAACCACTATCTTAATAATGAAGATATTGCCATAGGAAATTCTTACCTCAAAAGCCTCATCAAGGAAATCCCTCTCGTTATCAGCAAAGATGGCTGGACTGATATCCAGGGCGCTAAACTCCATGGTGGCGGTGATGATGGATGACCTACTGGCTGCCCTTCCATTGCTAAAAAACACAGCAACCTTCCTCATGTTGGTTCCTGCATATGTCCGCTTGAAAATGCTCCGGGCCACAAACCTCATCGCATTGCCAATGTCTTGTGCTTCCGTAGGGATCTGATATTTTATTTGGGAAAGAAGATGGAGAAGTTGCTTCTTGCTATAGTAGTCAGACCAACGGATGAGATAGCTGATGCCTGAGTCATAGGAAACCACAACAACTCTTGCTCCCATAGGGCAATTATTTTCCCTGATGTTAAGATCATTGACAATAGAAGTGATGAGGTCCCTTGTTTCATTAAATCTCTGTTCTGTGATACCGTGGGACTGGTCCAGAGCAAATACCAGCTCTGTTGGATACACTGGACACTTTTCTGCAAAAATGAAAGGCAAAAGTATTAAGTATGTCATGAGATCAAGAGCCTTTCCCACTCACTTTACTCCAGGGAGACCTGGAAAATGCAAGTGGTGCATACAGCTCTAGAACTAGAGGTGCCCACATGTCAAGAAAGGAAAGGAACCTGATTCGTTAGCTGAAAGGTGTCGCATGTAGATGGAGCATTCATGTTTGGCTACATACGTAAAGTGCAGACTTCACAGCCTCCCTCTCCTAGTGCCCAGCAGGGTCCCTGGTAGATTTCATCCAAATCCATGAAGTTTTACAGGGAGGGAGAGCTGATTCTGGGTGGTGAGCACATAATGCAATACATAGACGATGTAATGTAGAATTGTACACCTGAAAACTATGTTATTGTTACCAACCAATGTCACCCCAATAAATTTAACCATAAAAAAAAATTTAATCAACAAAAACAACAACAAAAAAACAGAATACTCACCTTTCCAACAGGCTATAAAAAGGAGAGAGAGAAAAGAGTCAGTTATATTTTGGAACACAGACTAAAAATAATCCCAAACCACCAAATTTCAACATTTAGTATTTTGTTTGACTCTCAGATACACATGAGGCTAATGCCTAAGTTACAGGAAGCCAAGGTTGAAGGACTGTGGCAAACGTACACAGAATTGAATTAATAATTTGTGAGCCTTCCTAGCCCTTTCTCCTTGTGAGTCATGGCCAGCAAACTTGAGCAGAATTTTGGTTGAAATCTGAAACACTGATCACTTGCCTGAGAAGCAAAATGGAAGAGCCTCTGATTAAATGGCAAGATAACTAAAATTCCATTTATTTTGTCTCTCTACCTACAGTCTTCTGAGAGTCATTCAGCAAGGCAAGGCTAGAATGTGGGCTTTTATTTTCTTCCCTGATGAACACCTTGGGAGCCTCTATTTTCCCGCAGAACTGCGAAGATTTCCAAATGAATGTCGTCTCTGCTAAAACATATACTTCCTGTGGTTGAGGGATCTCCTTATCTAGAATAAGGAGAGAACTGCCCCCCCACCCCCACCCCAAAGGTTTCTCCTGAACAAAACAGCATCTGGTTTCTCCGGTGATGTACTCTCAATGAAATAGGGGTGATGTTGGTAAGCTTTAAGGAAGCACAGGCTTGACAATATTCATGTTCATTGTACTCAATTCCTAGGAAGTAAATGAGTCACCCCAATATAATAAAAGATTTTATTAGCACTGACAACAAATTGGCTTTCCCTCTGGCTGTCCCACAACACATGTTCCGCTCACAGCTTTTGTCTTCTGCCTGTGCCAGCAGACAGCACAGCCTCCGCCTCTCAAGGCCTGAAACGGATCCCTTTTTGTTCTGACACTTAACTTTTTTATTTGTTAACTGCCAGCCCAGCACAGGCTCTGGAAATAGACACACCTGTCTGGGTTTGAATCTTGTAAAGTTGAATGACTTTGGGAAAGCGAGTTGACCTCTTTTATTTTTCCTAAAGATCCTCTTTACTTACCCCTCTCCCTCCAAAACTCTAATTGTTTGGGTCCTCCTGTTTTATTCTCAACCACCCTCGTCTCCCCCCCTTTCTCTCAGCCTCCTAGATCTCCTGTTTTATTCTGGGGATAGGGTCCCAGCTACTGGCAGAGGACCTGGGCCCTCATCCCTGTTTGGCAGAGAGCTGCTGCAGGACTGAGGAATAAATATTTCAGCCTCGGAGTCCAGCCTCGCAGGGCCTCGCTGATGTCGTTTATAAAGGGCGGTCATATGAACTAGCTATAAAGACCTGTCACCCAACGCCTCATCTAAGATCTGAATTCCAGAAGTCTGGGCTCGCTGATCAGCACGCTGTCTAGTTATACAATGTGCCCACTCCCCCCGCCTTCCCGGCCCCTTAATTTCCTGGCTAACTCCTTTATCCAGTGTTGGAAAACTGTCTTCAAATCCTAAACCCTACTAGGGCCGGTATGTATCTCTCCAGCCCCTCCCCTCCTTTGGTCGCCCTTGGGAAGACACGATTTGCTTTTACTGAGGACCAGCAACGTCTTGAGGGAGTCTGATTACATGCACACTTCCATCTCACATACAGTGGCTGTCCCCTTTGCCCTCTCCCTGTGGCCCCAGGCCTGGTTCTCACCTCCTGCCCATGCTGGAGAGCCTTCCTACCTCTCAAGCAATGTCTTTCACAAGGTCCCCGCCCTTCATGAATCCTCTCTCCACTGGCTTCTTCCTGCTTCTTTTCAAGTTGCCCACCTTTGGCAGGAATTCCTCATCTCTGCAGTGCCATTTTCTGTCCTGTGTGGCCCTGCTCTTTTTGCTTCCGGGCTCATCCCTTGAGGTTCTGTTTCTGTCTCTATAGTTTCACTTCCTTTGGGACCTCACCCATCCATGTGGTTCCAAGGATCACAAAGTGCTTGAGTGACTTCAACATCTGAGTCTGTGTCCCTGATGCTCACTTTATTACAGTCCCATTTCATCAGCTGGCAGTATTTCATTTTAGGACCTACACAACATTCTTCTCCCTCTAAAATGTTTACAGCCATCACATTTTCCTACCAAGTGATTTCTCTTCACAACCCTTCCTCCGCCTCCTGACCCAGCAATACTACACCTCTCCCCGTCTGGCCATACAGTGATTTTAAACTTGTTTCAGTTTTTGTTTTGTCCTTTCCACATGCTTGCAATAACTACATTTTCATCTAGACTCCTTCAGTAAAGGTTCTCCAATTGTCCCATGTGACATTCTTCTGATTGTGATTGTGTAAGCATTATTATAAACCACATAATGTAAACATGAAGACAAATCACCTAAAATTCTACCACCCTAACACAGTAAGTTGTTACATTTTCCTAACTTCATCTCTAGTATTTATTTCTATGTATATATTTAGCTATATGTAAAAATAATAAGGATCCAAATTAATTTTCTGCTTTTTAATGACAATATTTTTTATATTCTGATTGTGTTCATCTGCTTAGTATTTTATCAGATGCTATGCTATAACCCAATTATTCTATAAGTGTAAAGAGTTTAAATGTATAGTTATTTTGCTCTAATGGATATTTCAATAAGCATGTATATCTATATTTTATTTTTCCTTGTTTTGCTTTATTTCTTTAGGATAAATTTTCAGAAATAAGATCACTGAGTGTTTTCTATCTCATTTTCCCCTTCTTCATAACCAAAGATAACCTATTTGTTGACTCCTGATTTATTCTTTGACTGAAATCACCTCCCCATAGCCAGCTTCTATCGCCTCCATCAAAGGAGACTTCATTAACTAATAATCAACTAGCTCATGACTCCCTGTTTACCCCTTTAACACCATGCCCTCTCAGGCCTTTGTCCATAACTGTTACATTAATGCTAGTGTGAGCTAATGCACACACCATTTAAATTGGTCTCTCATTGTTTCCCATAAGCATGTTTCCTCTCACTGTATAAATAGTACCTCACAAGCTAAGTTAAGGTATGCATCTTTTACTTATACCCCTCCCCTCCTCACCTTCACTGTGAGCTGTCACTCACAATAAACCTATTGCAGAAAACATCTGCATTCCCCAAACCAGTGAAGTCGGCCTACTGATTCTGCACACCCACATGGACTTCAACCCACGTGTCCTCACCCATCACTGATGCTTGTGTTCCCTAACACAGATACTCACGACTATGGTCCCGCATGAACTGGATCAGATCGCAATGCTATAAAGCAAAAAAAGACAGAATAGGGACATGAGCACAGTGATCTTCGAGTGACCTTATTTATTGGCCAGTGAACTGGTTGGTTTTTGTTTGTTTGTTTGTTTGTTTTTTGTTTCTGTTGTTGTTTTTCCATGAATAAGGAGATACTTACAGAATATACAGGCTTTCCTGCCATGCCTTTAGGGCCCTAGGAAAATAAAATCAGAGCAAGTGATTGGTATGTGAATTGCAGTCTTTAATGTCAGAACAAAAGCAAAGGGAAAAACCATCATTCTTCAAAGCACAGCTGGCAGAGAGCCATTAAAGTGTTACTGAACACTTTGGTAGCTTACAGTGCTCTTTCCCCCACTTTAAATCAAGAGTGTAAACTTTTTTTAGTGTTAGAGCAATTCAGCTAATGTCTGCTCAGAGTGAACTGAATTATTTATCTAGGATAAGAGGAAACAAAGAAACAAAAGTATTTCTTGAGGACATTTATACTAAAGATCTAACTAACACTTAGAAGGCATTTCTCATTAGAAAAGTTAAAAATATAAACAGCAGATTTCTCAAAGCATGGCATGAAGAATTTATTGAGAATTCAGAAATACAGTTATATTACAGATCAAGGAGTTTAAAATGCAAATGACAGCATACAACCTCTACATGTGTGAAATAATCAAAGACAATTATGTAGCAAAATGAGCATTACACAAAAGAAGAGCATACGCACTAAGCTCAAAGATGCTGAGGGGCTATAAAACAAAGGAATACAGTAATTGAGTGAGATTAATCAGGGTAAGTTTCTGAAAGCTTTTCTCTCTTCCCGTTCTTACTTCCAGTTATCAGGAGCAGGCTTCGCCTTGGCAGCTGGTTCTTAAAATGTTTGTGCACATGAATCCCTTTGGGCAACTGATGAATGTTAAGATGCTGGCTTTAGAAAATGCTATTACATGCTCAGACTAGTACAATGTCACTGGCTCCCCAGCTGCTCTACCACAGATGTGAGTGCAAGAATCTTTTTTTTTCTGAGTGACAACTGGGTCATCTGTCCATTCATTCATCCAATATTCCATTAAAAGTCTGCTGAAAGCTGAGGTGTGGTGCTGGTGTGAACCACAGCAACTGTGGCATCTGTGCTTCTACACACATGAGAATATTTTCTTTCTGACCCAAATCAGAAAATTATGCATCTCACTAAATGATGCTGAGTCAAATCCTTTCCTTTACAAGTTGTAGCAGAAAACAGAAAAGAATGCACATCCACATAAACAGAGAAAGGAACAGTTTCCAGCCAACAAATGGAAAAGACAGCCCACATCTTAGAGAGACTCAGAACTTCAGAGTATGTCCTAAAAGAATTTTATTTTTTTAAGATTTATTTTATTGTTTTTGACAGAGACAGAGAGAGACAGAGAGAAGGGGGAGGGCCCAGAGCAGTCTCCATAGTTGAACTTCATCAGTTTTTGACGTGGTTTCATTCTACACAGGTGGGCAGGGGCCGAGCAGGGCAGGAACTGGACTGGGGGCCTCCCGCATGGGAAGCACGCCCCCTTGAGCCGGGGGTCTGAACTGGGTAGCAAGAACTAAACTGGGGGCCTCCTGCATGGGAATCACACCACAGTTCAGCACAGGGATCCGCACGGGCCGGGGCCAGGATTCAATCCTCAGTCCCCAGGGCTGCAAAGCAAGCACTTAACCCACTGAGCTATCCTGGCTTCCCTCCTAAAAGGCTTAAGAATGACTTTGAGTAAGTTTTTAAGCAGAGTCTGAGATCAAGGGCCTAAGACGAAGCCACATTCTGCCAGATCAGCAGGGCCAAGCACAAGAACAGGAAGATATGGGGAGCTCCCTGCCCCCACATGAGAGCTCCAGAATCTGGACAGGAGATAAATCCAGACTGGCTCAGAGACTAGATCCTCACCAGTTTCTCAATGCAAAAGAAAGAAATGATTCTATCAGAGCATCCGTTATAGGTAACTGATTCACATTTCACTATGGATTCAGTCTTCCACAAAACATCCACATTTTTTTGTGTTCTTTATAAAGTCCCAAGTTAAAGAACCCCTCCAGGTAGTCAGAAAATATTCACAATGCACAAAACAAGCAGTTTCTCCACTCCTTACATAATGCTGCCTGTGCCCCCTACACAAAACACAGGTGCTGGCAACATTTAGTTCTTACCTGACTGTGCTCATTAAGGGAGAGAGACAAGTAAACAAAGCATCACAATCACACAAGAGGCACTAAACTAGAGAGATGGCTATTTCATAAGAGGGAGATGTGCCTAGCTGCCCAGGAATGCTTACATAGGTGACATTCCTCTTATAATGGAATCAGAGTGGAAAGTTGCAGTTCTATTTTCAAATCTCTCTAGGTCTACCGTAAATTTTGAGGATAGGAAGGCAACAATAATGGTTTCTGGGAAACTCTATCAGCTTGTCTAGCATGAAGGAACTTTGCCAGGACACATCTATTAAGCTTATGCAATCCCATCCTTATTTTTTAAACTTCAGTAAAAAATAACAGTAGCAGCTAATATTTACATTGAACTTCACAGTTGACAAAGAACATTCACCTTAAATTATCTGATGCTCACAGTTACAACCTTTTGAGGTGGTTAACACAAGATATGTCATCCCCACTTTAGAGGTAAACTGTAAGACTCAGTGACCAGCCCCAGCGCCCACAGCTAGTATAAAACAGAATCTGAACTTGAACCCAGTGCTTCTGACTTTAAATTCCATGCCCTTTACATTGAACACCCTAGAAACTGGTATACTGCACGTGAATTAGTCCTCATGGGTATACTTACTCTCTGTCCAGGAGGACCTTGGGGTCCTTGAGATCCCTTTTCACCTTTCAAAACTTCAGTGAGCTGCAGATAGAAATATGTATCACTTTCTACGTCATCTATCCACAGGACTACCTCAGCTTTAATGAAATGTTATAGTTAAAATAATTTTTGAAGAAAGTAATTATGAATCCAAGTCAATTCCTTACTGTAATATAAATAGCCGTTCTTACTCATTGCTAAACATCCATTGCTCTCTTAGGCTCTTCATTTAGTGACATACTTTGCTCTGGCACTGGCTGTGCATTTAAATCTAAATTAGTCATAAGTTAGGTTCACTAAAAAAAAAAAAAAGCATATATGCTAGGACACACAGAGATCTAATAAAAAACTTCCCATCTGCAACGGACCAAGTACAAAAAAATAATTGCCACGTACATAAGACATGGGTGGGCTGTGTCATTCCCATACCTCAAGGTAATGAATCTGGATGCTAATGAAATATAACCAGCCAGATGGAAAGAATCTGTTGGGTTGCATTGCTTTCACACTGACAATGACTACTGCTATTACATTCAAACATTAAAATGAAAGGACGCTTGTCTCAGCATTTTGTTTTTAAATAAGTATAACATTCTCCTCTGCACTTAGCTAATTAGATGATCTCAACAGTCTTCCTTAAAATGAATATCCTAGATGATCTTGGTTATAGGTAATGGAATTGTCAGAAAATCCTCAGGGGCACAGTGAAAAGATGTCAGCTCCATTTCTACTCACAGGATTATTACTCTGGGCTTTAATATATGTCTTAGAAAAGACTGGAAAGCCCTGACAATCCTTTGAACAGCCAGTTATCAATCTGTAAATCTTTAAAATAGTTCAGTGTCATGAAACCATAGACTTTTAGAGCTGAAAATGACCTTCGGTGTCATTAAGTTCAACTCTCATGTTATAGAAATAGAGACCCTGAAAAGGTGTGTTGAAGGTCACACAGCTAGGAAGTGACATTTCTGATGTCCTTGGGTTAGATCTATAATCCATATTTATTATTACAATGTAAAAGCCAGAGTCTTGCAAAGAAATACGTATTCTTTCTGGGATTATGGGCGCTTACTCTTAGTCCCCTAAATCCTTTGGGTGCAGGCCCACCAGGGATTCCAGGATTGCCAACTTCACCCTGGAGATTCAGATATAAGAAATCAATGTTTACTCAAATGTCTCAATATTTGTTATGAAAGAATAAAAATAATTCTCTCCTATCCAAAACCAAATTGATCTCATAACTACACCATATATTAAACACTAAACATCATCTTCTATCATTTGAAATGAAGTCTTTGGTACACTTAGCTATTCCACAAACTATTTTTAATTTCCTAAGAATACAAATATTTATGTGTCAATGTCAATGTAATGGCTATCCAACCAGTTACTAAAACTATCTAAAAGAAAATTCTTGAAAATCAGGGAAAATATATGGAGTATTACTGACTACATAAAATACTAAATAATGAATTGCATCCTAAATTTCTGAATCGTTTCTGAAAGAGTTGAAGGTAAAAATATATTTACTCTGACTTTGGTGAGAGAATAATTTTAGCAATTTTTTATCAATGTTAACTTCACACTTGTTCCTAAATAGAAATATGGTAATTTTCTCCCTTTATAAGTAGATTAGAAGTTTGGTCCTCTACAATGAGAACTCTTGTCCTAACAGTTACTTATATACTCCTTTCTTGCACTCTTCTTTACCTAAAGAAAAAATCTCATTGAGTAATTTATTAATTGAAAGCACTTAAAAACATTCACTTTTTAAAGATTTATTTTATTGATTTTTGACAGAGCGAAACAGAGACAGAGAGAGACAGAGAGAAGGGAGAGGGCCCAGAGCAGTCTCCATAGTTGACATTAGTTTTCTATAGTTTCACTCCACAGGTGGGCACAGGGCTGTACAGGGCAGGAACTGGGCCAGAAGCCCCCTACATACTGTAGGCCCCAGCAAGAACTGAACTGGGGGCACACCCCAGTTCAGCATGTGGGTCCTCCTGGGCTGGGGCAGGGATTCAATCCTTGGTCCTCGGGGCTTCAAAGCGAGCGCTTAACCTGCTGAGCCATCCCAGCTTTCCCGAAAAACGTACTTTTTAAAAGATTCAAATACTGGCTGTTTTCCTATAGTTGATGTGATTTGCTTAATTAGACACTAATTTTTTGACCCATGTTTTGAATTTTATTTTGAACATCAACTATGTTGAAAATACTCTTCTAGAAAGGACAATTTAGTTTTCTGTTTTACAAATACAGTTGACATACAATATTATATTCATTCCTGGTGTATAATATAGCAATTAGACATTTATATAACTTATAAAGTGAAATCTTATTAATGATTTCAGTGTATAAATGATAATAACAAGAGCTACTCTGATTGACATGAAGAGATGCATTTCAATCTGGTAGCGATGAGGAATTCTTGAAGGAGTTTGGTCAAGAGAGTAACACAATTAGGCTATACTTTGGGGGAAAAAATCAAGTAAGTGACGGTAGTGTTTGGGATTAACTGAAGCAGGGAGAAGTTGAAGGTAGGAGACCAAGGAGAAGAATATTGTATTGTTTCAGGAAAGGGAAAATAAAGGCCACAAAAGTAAAGGACAAATAGCAATAACTGAAGCCAAAAGATTTACATGCAATCACTGAGGCAGAGAAATCAAGAAGAGGACAAAGGACTAAACTTGAGAGGATACCTGGAGTTAGGGTTTTGAGACGAGAGACATCAGGCAATGAAGGATAGGACAATCTTTTCCAATCTAAAGATTCATAGTAGTGAAGTAGGGCCTTTTTTCATGAAGCCTAGGCAAAATAACGACCATGCTTTGTTTGTTTCATTAAGATCTGCAAGCTTATCTCAATTCTCAAGTAGAAGGTTGTGATCATGCTAATTTCAAAAGAAGGTCACGTGCACAATACCTTTTGCCCCATATCTCCAGGGAATCCTCTTGGGCCCTATAATTTGCAGCAAAGAACAAACATAAATCAATACAGCACTTCTGCAGTATGATCATTTTTTTCTTTTATTATTCAGGTTTGATTTATCAATTAAAGAAAGATTTGTTTTCCATATTTACCTTTACTCCTTTCCGTCCCATTTGACCATAGCCTGGGATGCCATAATCTCCCTGTGAACATATTAGTTCATTTCAATTTCTCAAAACTCAAAATTAATTGTAATGTATACAGGGGAGATTATAATGCAAAGGGTGAAGCACTGAGGACTTCAAGGTGGAGGAGGCCTAAGCAGTGACCTTGAACTCTGCGAACATACTTGTTGGGTTTTCCTCACTTCCTGGCATGTACCCTGGTACTTTACTGGCCCACTCTGCTCTGCAAATATTGCAAGAGACTGAGCATGATCATTCACGACTTAAGGAGTCTGTGGCTGTTACTTGCCTGGAAAATTTGGATGGTCCAAAGGACATGGGTGAGGATTCTCTCCCCAAAAGAATTATAAATGGCCAATAGACATATGAGAAAATGTCATTCTCACTAGTAACCAAAGAAAAGCAATTCGAAACAGTAATGAGATACTATTTTCTTTTGGTCAATGAAATTGGTAAAGATAAAAATAAGAAAGTGATAATATCTATTATTGGTATGGTTGCCCAAAAGCAAGAACTCCCCTGCATAACACACGGGTACATCTATTTGCATATATCATTTGAATTTTCCTAAGGGCACTTTGCAATAGAGCTCAAGTTTAATTAAGTGTGTACATAATTTATTTCTATTTCTAGACATTTATATGTAGAAATAAATTATGGTTCAAAAATTTAGTTAGGTACAAAAATGTTCATTTCTGTACTATAGATGACAGTGAAAATTAAAAGCAAACCAAATACCAAATTATAAGAGATTGGTCAAGTGAACTAAGGTATATACAGTCAATAGAATATTTTAAAGTTATTAAAAGTAATGTTGAGGGGAAAATATAATAACATGGGAATATGCTACTAATACATTATTTACAGGGAAAAATAGAGTGATTTTTTAAAATGTATCTGTAGGATATTAATTATAAATATCTCAAAATGCTGTGATTATGGGTAATTTTTTCTTTCCCATTTCACATCCTTTATGCTTGGTAAGTTTTCTGTAATATCTATGCATAACAATTACAATAAATTATTTTTAAAAAGGAATAAAAATATCTTCCTACACTGGCTACTCCATAGACTGAGATCCTGGTAGAGCCAGAGCCACTAGAACAGATGCCCTATTCTTGGCCCTACTCCCCTCTTCTTGTTGCTGCCTGAGAGTTTTATAATAATGGCAGAGAAATAGGTGGTGCTGTTTTTCAACTGACATGCATCTACATTGATTGTTAAAATAGTGAAATGCCCTCTATCTCCTCTCTGCGTGCCCCCTTTCTCTCTCCCTGTTCTAGAACCCTTACTTCAACAGACTAGCTATAAAATGAGAGCTGTGTGGGGTGGGTAAAATGACTCCACATTTTCCTAGAGGGTGTTGAGATAGCTTCCCAACCCCAGGCGCATAGCCCGCTTCTCTTTACCTCAGAACTGAGCACTTGGAGCTGAGGATCCTATAACCTTGTACCTGTTTGCCTCGCTGTCCAGTTTGTCCCACTGGCCCTGGATCTCCAGGAATTCCAAGTTCTCCCTAGTAAATCAGACAAGAAGAGCTTCAGATTGGTAAAACTCACACCTTGCTTCCCACTGTAGGAAGTTCTGTCCCCTAGATGGGAAGACTTAGGGGTTTCAGTGAGGGAATGGAGTATAAGAAACAAAAATGACCTCCCCAAAGGCAAGCAGAAAGCATTATCACAACTCAGGGCTGGACTCCAGTACTACTTATGTAGTTTCATAGGACTGAAGGAGAAAGCAAAGAGTGGAAAATTTACTCCAGGAAAAGATGTGCATTTGCCTCTCCAACCATTATTATCATGGAAAATAAACTATTGAACATGATTAGTGTGATTCTGGTTGAAAAGACAGACAATTGGACAGGTGAGTCTAGACCTGTGTAAATACATTCAGGGTGCCATAGCAGCAAAGAAAAGGGGAATCTAAATTAGATTTGGTGGGGTTGGGAGGCTGGCTGCCTGAAAAGGGAACGTAGATGCTGAGGCTTGAAGGATGAATTGACCGAACTGGAAGAAGGATCAAGGGAGGAGTGAGAATGATGCCGGTAAGAGAGACGGCATTGGTGAGAAGCTTGGAGCCAGCATGAAGCCTTAGAATTAAACAGGGTCAACCCACAAAGAACCATCTAAGCTACTTTAAAGTCTGGACATTTTCCTAAGGGCCATGGGGAAGTTAAGACTGGCTACATGTTTGTGGAGCTCAGTTTAAAATGAAAGCATAGCCATCTAGCTCAAATATTAAGACTCTCTAGATGGTGACAGCAGAGCATTAAACCATGCATAGGGCTCTTCTAAGCTAGGCCCCCTGTGTGACTGTACAGGCCTCAGGCCCCTGAATCTGCCACTGGGGGAGGGAGCTGCTGAAAGGTTTTAAGTAGGGGGGTGAGAATCTGAATAGACCAATCATTTGCTCCCAGACAATCTCCAACCAAGCCACCTTAGAGAAGGAGGGTTGAGTTAGACAGAAGTACAAGCACAAATAGATTAGTGTTGACCCCGCCTCCGCTCCCCATACCCTTCACACACACACACACACACACACACACACACACATACATTCAGCCAAACTCTGCCATGTGTGCATTCACACATTCAGGAAATCAGGATGTTGAAGAGATTTTTCAGTTATTTCATGGTGAGTGAGATCACTGTGTCTCTCCTAGTGAAAAGGGGCAATTTCGTGGGGAGGTAAGCAGTGACCTCTCAATGGAAGGAAAAGAATGTACAGTAGACTCTCCATTAGTCCATTAGTCATAACTCATGCAACTGGCAAACTCTCAATGCCGGTTGCTTGAGAGTTTGCCAATTGCTTGAGAGTGCTGGTTGCTTAAGCACCAGTTAATGAAGAGTCTACTTACATTTATCCAGCATCTACCAATCCCCATGGGTGCCGGTTAACTAAGAATGTACCGTATTAACAGAAAGCTAGTAAGTGGGTAATGCTGATTAGATTTGTTCATGTGAGGAATTAACATGACAATCAAGAAAAGAATGGAAATACTTTTTCTCTCAGTATTTGAAATCTGCAAGAGGTAACATTTACTTTTTTCCCCAAAAACCCAGGTCTTCCGACAGTTCCTTTAGCTCCCCGTGGCCCAGGAGAACCCTGAAAGAAAATGGGAAATAGAAAGGTTGATGCTCCAGCAATTCTTAGAAAACCCATTAGATGAGTTCTGCTTTTCCTCATGTCATTTCCAACAGCTCCTTGATGCCTCCTTACTAAGAATCCCAAACACCCAGGGGACAGAGACATCTGGGCCAAAGCCAGATGAGTCAGGGTACAGCCCCGCTTAGAGCACCACAGGTCTTCATCCGCAGGAATGCCAATGTCCACATGGGACTTCAGTGAGAAACAGAGAGGCGCCTTGAACTCAACACACGGTTTTTCTCGTTTTCTTTCTTTCTTTTTCTTTTTTAATTAAATCTATCCAGGTGACATTGGTTAGTAAGTTGCATAGATTCCAGGTGTACAAGTCCACAAAACACACATTATTTTGGAATGTGGCAAGTTTGTTGTAACGCACAGATTTTGTTAGAACAAGATACTTTGCTGTCACTGGCACTTGTGTGCACTGCGCCATGCACACATACGCAATGGTGTGTGGAATGCATTTCAGCTTCCCAGTCTGAAATGGGTCAACATGTCTGAGCAAACACAGGTATCCATCATCTTCTGAACTCTTACCAGCTGAGCTGAAGAACTGACTAGATTCAGAACATTTTTTCATGCAAATTCTTCACCATCCAAATTGTGATTATCCACAGTCAGAAACCCAGGAACCAAATAGATTCAGAGGGCAAATTCAAAGCTGAACTTGGGAATGAAATCAATTGGGTAAAGAGGGATCTTTGTAAAGGCAATTTAAAAATTCTGCTGTCACTGGAGATGTGCAGGGCACAGATAATTTTTAAAAGTTAGAAAAGCCAGAAGAATATATCAGGTTTTGAAAGGACCACGAGTCAGGAAGATTTGTGTTCTTCCACATGCTTTCTTCAGGCTGATAAAACGGGTCTGTGCTTTCAAGTACAGCCCCAGTGAAAGAGCAAGGAGGGCTTAAGCCATGCACAAAGAATCTGGGCTGTGCTGAAACCTTGTCCCAAATTTGTCCCAAGTGCATCCAAAGATGAAATACACCCTACGTAGATAATATAAAATAGACTCTATATGGAGTTGTTCTAAAGAAAGAGGAAAATAAAGGTTGGAGATAATTGACTGTAACATTTCTCAGTCACTTACCTGAGGTCCTTTATGCCCCTGGCTTCCCTTCTCTCCTTTCCTGCCAGGAATTCCATTTAACCCCTTTTGTGGCAACAAAAGAAACATGGTATAGTGAAGTGAACGAAAACCTACTTTCTTCATCAGTGGTTTTGCAACACCCCTATGGACAAGCCATGGTCCAACCCTTCAAGCAGCTTTTTAATTCTGAGATTAAACACATCTTAAAAGAGGAATTGAGGGAGACCCAGACCCAGGGGTATAGATCTTATTATGGAATTCCCAGGCTGGGTGTAAGACCTTCATCTTTTTCTGTCAGGGAGAAATGAAAATGAGACTAAAGGGAGAATAAAACACACAGGAGAAGTAACTAAGACAAGCCGGTTTCCTGGGCAAAAGCTCTTTCAATGTATAACATAGAGAGTAAAGTTGTTTCAAGTTAGTACAGATAAACATTTTAGCAGCAGACCCCATCAGATAAATTAAAGCACATTTTCTGCTATATTTACCATCAAAGTGTGGTTCTTGTGTGGTTTTCTCACATAGAAGAATAAAATAGAGGTGCTGCAAGATGGCCCTGGCTGCCCCATGCAGATGGTGGTTGGAGCCGCTGGGCTAGCTTTGGTTCACTGCCTACGTATCAAAGGGACCCTGGAGTAGCTGAGGTAGTGTCACCCCTCTCCCCATAAAACATGGGAAGGACCTAGGTTGGTCCCATGGTCGTTCAATCTAAAGGAACTTCTTCCTGGTGGCTTTGTTCAGGGGCCCCAGAACACTCAAGAAAATCCAAAATTCCAGTTCAGTTTTAATAATCTGAAATGTTACAAAAGAAAAGTAAAATCCTGGGAAGATCTCTGAATAGACACAGCTACACAGGCCCTTCCAGACAAGTTCAGGCTTAAAGTGGACCCCATATGGTGTCTAAACGACATGGAGGAGAGGCACATGTACTGACTCCGAGGTCCATATCACTAATGATATGACTGAGAAAAACTGGAAATGGCTCACGTAAAGCCCGGGGAGTTAGCCTTGGGTACAACAGCTTCCAATTCCTCATTTTCCTTCATGGCAATCTGTGTGCAGGACCTTAGATAAGGAAAAGCAATTTGTGCATCCTGATATTGATTACTAATATACCATTAAGGCCTTACTAATTCATATTACTAATGTGCAGACATAGTACCAGGCTAGCACAAGCGTGTGCCTTTCCTCTATCTGTGAGCTGCAAATGTAGAAGCAGATTGGATGGAGCAAAACCTCCCACTGCGATGGGAAATAGAATTCTGGAGACATACGCCATGAAGAAGGATGGGCGCAGGCTACAAATTCCTCCGTTATTTATTTTTATTCCGAACTACCACCATGCTATCTTTCTGTCAGAATAACTTAGCATCATTTATCAATATTTAGGAAATTTTCCAACACACCTGTGGGCCTTGTAATCCTTCAGCTCCCTGTGCACCTTTCGGTCCACGATTTCCTGGCTCCCCCTGATGAATGAGAGTTTTCAGCATTAAGGTTTTCCCCACCTAGTTCCCATAGAGATTTTCCCTGTATAGTTCCTAGTACTATACACAGGTACTATTTTTATCTGATTCTTGGCTCACACTGTATTTTGCCCAGGATTTTACTCTTCCATATTGTCTAAGAAGTTTTCTTATTCTAGGAAAGAATTTCACTCTATTGCAGTCAACTTCCCAGTGCATGTGATGTGCATTCAAATGCACAGCATGGGGCATTGCACAGGTCCTCTTGTCTATGAAGGGTCTGGGAAGGTGGTTTTGCCTTACTTAGGTCAGGCCCATCTCGTTCCTGGCAGCTGAGCTGACGGACATTTGTGTTCCCTTCCTCTTCCCCACCCGTGGATTTCATGTCCAAGGCCTACACCTTCCTACAGCATCCTTGTCAAATGCTCATTCATTCCCAGTGCCATTTGCATGTGAGAGTCTCCTTGGCCCCATCCACCTAAGAGAACAGGAAGTAAAAGATACTCACCGGGGCACCATGGTGCCCCCTTTGGCCTTCTCTTCCCTGGAAGAGAAAAGGCATATTTTTAGCGTAGGGGTGTCTGGATGGAGGTTTTTAGAGGCAGCCTGTCGTACCCCCTGATAGACATAAAGTAATGAGCAGCTCAAAGAAATCACCTCCTCGAGGCACATTCCAAAGATGAGTTTTCACACTGGACATTTAATTACGGATTAACATTTGGGGGATTGATTGCACACCAATCTAAAAATCATCACAGACCCAGCTACAATCTGACAACCTCTGACAATTATCCAGGAGACTGTGTGGAATATCAAACCATCCTGAAGAACCTGTCTTCTACCTTTCCTCTCCAGCAAATTCCACAAGGCACTGTCTGCTAACCAGAGGCTTCCTGCACATGCATCCCTCTGTCCTGGGCCCCTGATTGTTATCTTGGGCGAGAGTAAAAACATGGGGGATTGTTTCCATGGAATTCTACAAGGGGAGATGACGGATGGGGTCTGTTCCATGAGGTGGCGGTCCAAACAGCATCTCTGGGTTCATCTGAGAAAAGCTGAGCTGATCTCTGAAACTGAAATCTGTCTGCATCAACCAGAAGCAATTTCATGTCGCCAGCTCAGGCTCTCCACCTAGTGGCTGCCTTTGCCATATCCTTTCCAAGCTGGGAGATATTCAGGCCCCAGATCGGAACTTCTTTTTCCCTAAACAAAATCTGTGCCCTCACCTCCCCTCCTACCTCCCTGTCTCTTACAGAGAGCCCTGTAATTTATCATCAACTTACTTTGTGTTGTGATAAACAACTATGGTTACTTAAGGCACAAAACAAATACTTTTAAATATTTTATTCATTCATTCAGAAAGGCAGTCATGGAAATTATTATTTTAGAACC
Organism: Craseonycteris thonglongyai; assembly: GCA_004027555.1. Classification (NCBI taxonomy): domain Eukaryota; kingdom Metazoa; phylum Chordata; class Mammalia; order Chiroptera; family Craseonycteridae; genus Craseonycteris; species Craseonycteris thonglongyai. The sequence continues at coordinate 25,455 of PVKE010003076.1, read as the reverse complement.
ACTGTTTCTTTTTTTCAACTGCTCACCTTCTGCACATTTTTAGAATAAACTAGCTGACAAACAACACCTCCACCAGGTTGGTTGATAATTAGAATTCCTCCCCTGAGGTTGAGACCCTTGATTCAGGTCCTCTTTGCTTTTAAATGCAAATATCCTCTGGGAGAAATTACCCATTGTAACGTGTCAGCTGTATGTACCTTGATAGGCCTAATAGAGCTCTTGACATATGAAAGTAGAGAAGGAACCTTCAAGAAAGGCTGAAGCCACTGTCTCCACGATGTTATAATTCTGTCTCTATTAAAAAGCAAGGATAGGGGAAGCCGGGATGGCTCAGTGGGTTAAGCTCTCGCTTTGCTGTGCCGGGGACCGAGGATCGAATCCCGGCCCCGGCCCGTGTGGAACCATGTGCTGAACTGGGAGCTCCCTCAGTTCAGTTCTCTCTCTGTCTCTGTCTCTGTATCTCTCTCTCTCTCTCTCTGTCAAAAATAAATAAATAAATAAATAATAAATTTTTAAAAAGCAACGATAAAATAGTGCCTATTCTGTGACAGACAGTATGCACAATGGTGAGGGACGTGTCCTTAGAAGTCAGGCAATATTGAGCTCAACCATTCCCTTTAATGCCGATGTGGCACAGAACATTTGTACTGTAAACTTTAGCCAGGGTGTTTTGGAGCCCAGACTCTGAAGTGTGATAGTCCAGGTTCAAACTCCAGCTCCACTATTTACTACCTATCTTGATCCTGGGCAAACTGCCCCAGGTTTCTTAATTTGTCTCATCTGTAAACTGATTATAATAATATTAGTAATACCTACCTGATAGGTTTATTATGAGGATTGAATGAATAAATATTGGAAAGTAATCTGATCAGGACCTGGCATAAAATAGATTCTATAGAAATGTAAATACTATTATTTGTGTGTAACAGTCGAAGACAAGTGGGTCTGGAATGTGATTTCAAGTGCTCTGTTTCTCTGTACATTGATTCATTTTTTTGGACAACAGCTAGTACACCAATTAATTTACATAGGTTGACATTCTGTCAAACAGGAGGCAATGTCCCAGGTTTGCTGATGTTTTTAGAATTGATCATCTACTTAATATCCTCTGACCCTATAGAAAATTCTGGCCTTCCCTGGAAAGGTGGGAGAGAGTAAAAAAGCTTGGTGTTGTATTATATTCATTCAGGAGAAAAGGGATTACAGAGGAGGAGATGGGCAGGAAAGTGTGTGAAGGTAGGGGGAGGGAGGCTGAGAGCCCCCATCCTTGGAGTAACAGAGTATTCATCTGGTTTGTCCAAGTGGTAATTCCCTGTCCTAGACTTAGTATCTCTTTAAAAAGTGCCTGATTGGTGGTCACAGCTACAAAGCTAGTTCAAACTAAAAGAATTTTCTCTTAAACCAACAAAAATACATATTTATCTGTAAAGTGTGTAGCATTTAGCTCATCTTGCTGCTCCCTTGCTTCATTCGATTAATTGTAATTATCTTGTGTGGAAAAGAGGGTAAAGTTCCAAACAATTTTACGAGAAGCACTGGGAATTCTAAGCCATCCTTCTGCAGATCCTTTCCCTTGATACTGTGATTCAAGATAAAGGCAAGAAGGAATTAAAACACATTTATCCACTATCTATCCCAGAGAGAAAGGCAATCAGCCACAGCCTTGTAAGTGATGAGAGGATTTCAAATTTGTGATAGAAAAGAAAGCCAAGTATTTTCCATTCTTTCTAGAATAAAATTCAGGGTCAGATCTAAGCTGTTGTACATTATTCTCTTTTTATGATCTCCATGCTGAGTGTGTGATAAAGGGGTTTCTAACATGTTATAAATACCATCTTTAACTTTAGTAGTCCACAAAGAGAAAGTGATTTCTCGGCTGTTCCTCAAAAAGAAGGGGAAATCCAATATCATCACTTTAGGTTTGATATGACATGAGATGCTGTACAGTTATCCCAGGATCTCAAGTTTGGCACTGGATCGGCCCTAGTTGCCAGTGGTTTGGTTCATGCAGGAAGAATTTATCTGTGATTCTTCTTTCCCACTAGTGATATATGAAGAATGTCAACCTAGTTTGTACTATTTTTATGTAACTTCAAAGATGCTAAGCTACTGGAAGAGGGCTTTTGTGTTAAATTCATAGACTCTCTTCAAAAGACATTCAAAAAGGCTTCTGGAAGGAAGAAAGGGACAAGAAAGCTATGTCACAGTGGTTTTCAAACAGGGGCTATTTTGTCCCCACCTTAATGCCACCCACTTCCCCACCCTGGACATTTGGCAATATCTGCAGGTATTTTTGGATGTCACAAGTTGAGGGAGGAGGTGCTATTGGCATCTAGTGGGTAGAGAGACCAGGGATGCTGAGAACTATCTCCTGATGCTTATGCTTACGAAACTCCAAATGATCGCCACAGATGTGCTGGTCCGAAAAATCAACAGTGCCAAGGTGTCAGCCCTGAGTCAGCTGACTCTGCAGCAACAAATACTCTGAATATTTCTGTAGTATCTTCAGGTGAGAAGGACAGGAAATAAATGTTTATAGAAATACTTGGGGTGCCAGGATGGCTCAGTGGGTTGAGTGCTTGTCTTGAAGCCCCAGGGTCTGAGGACCAAGTCCTGGCCCCGGCCTATGTGGATCCATATGCTGAGCTGGGGAGTGCCCCCAGTTCAGTTCTCACTGGGGTGAGACCCCTGCCCAGTTCCTGCCCTGAGCAGCCCACCTGTAGAAAACTAATGATGCGCAACTGTGGGGCTGCTCTGGGCCCTCCTCCTTCTCTCTGTCTCTCTCTGTCTCTGTCTCTCTCTGTCAAAATCAGTAAAAATAAATCTTAAAAAAAAGAAAAGAAAAGAAATACTTACCCTTCTTCCTCTGGAACTGGGGCGGCCTTGCTCCCCTTTCTGACCAGTTCTACCCTGTAAGTATAACAGTTCCCCTGAGACCATAAATCAAAAGGTCCTGAGTAAATTACAAGGCATCAGCATCAACTCTTCAAGCAGTCGTAAATCAGCAGAACAGATGTGTCATGCTAGAATCTTTCTGCAGATCAATGTTATGGGGCACAATCCACTAAAGAGGAAAATGGTAATGCAACATGCACTGCTGCCAGTTTCCCCATGTAATATCACCTGCCAGAAACTTCGTAATTTTGCCCACAGAAGTGTAAGCTGCTACAGACCTAAGGTTCTTTTAAACGTGAATTTAGGGGTGTTTGTGCAATTACAGAAGGATTATATATTTTACTAAATAATTTAGGCCTTAGGAAAGCTTCAGCTCCGTAATGGAATTAACCAATTCACATATATATAAAGCAGATCCAATTACTTGTCTCCCTTGTTCTCCTTTGGAGCCCTTTTGTCCTTTGATGTCATTGTTTTCTCCTGGATTACCCTAGAGGAAGATTTAAAAATATTTCAGAATCAAGAAGTAACAGCTTTCTTTTTCTTTTTTCTTTTTTAAATAGTACAATAATTTTAAATAGTACAATAATTTAAATAATAAACTAATTTGGATTAAGTGGTAAAGGATGAAGGGTGTGAGACAATTTTTCATATTTGAAACTCACAGGTTTTTGAAAAAAAATGGAAGTAATATTTCCCCAAGCTTGGTGATAAATGACAAATTACAAGTGCATGCTGAAGCCATGGTGAATGTCCTTTCGTACTGGCAGCTTCATTGATACATTAGTCCAAACATGCTTATGCTACTCCCTCAAAGGTATAACAAAAATCCCTTGCAACAAGTCTGCAAACAGGGAATCTGCAAGATTAGAAGCCTAAAAAGCAACACTATGGGAATACTCCCTCCACTCCTGATAAAAGAACTTCAAAGTCTCAACATACCAGAAGGATGAATAAGATGGAACATTAGTTTCCAGTTCTGAATTTTTAATGCAATCAGCCTAGATCAGAGGCAGACCGATTTTTCCCAAACAAATAAATAAGCCTCGGTCAACCTACCTCCTCCACAACCAAGATAAGCCTTTGCTTACAGATTAGCAGGAGACACGAGAGAAAGGAAATCTGAACAGTGGAGCAATTAGAAATTCAGAGCCACTGGGCCCTAGGAACTTACAGGATCTCCTGGGAAGCCCTTCTCCCCATATCTCCCAGGGGGGCCTCTGGAACCTGGGCTGCCCTGAAAAAAATAAAATAAGTTTATGAGTTAGAATGTCAAGTGTCATGTGCATTTGGAGAGGAGGAAATTAATCGGACAAAGAGGTCCACATGTCTCTACCTTGGCCAGGCTCCCTCAGACTTCTCAGGCCGAACTAAGTGTAGTGTTCAGTCTGTGGTCAGGATTGTCAAAGAATGGGAAACCTCATGGTCTAGCATAGTGCTGCCCCATGGAACTTCCAGCAGAGGTAGAGCTATTCTATATCTGCACTGTGCAATGTGGTAGCCACTCACCATATGTGGCTACTGAGCCCATGAAATGTGGCTAGAGCAACCAAAGAGCAAAACTTTTCATATTAATAATTTTGAATTTAATAGTCACATATTGCTACTGGGTACTGTATGGGACATACCAGCCAGTCTAGCAACTTTTGACTTCTATAATTAAATTGCCACTGAAAACCTCCACAGGAATGTCTCATTGTCACCTTAAACACCACTGTTTTCAACTCAATTTGCCCCAGCCAGGATCCTGCCAGGTCTCTACACCAACTGTGTTTCCTGCTCCTCTGGTCACTCAGACCAGGAGACCTTACCTCTCAGAGCCAGCACTAGGGTGAAATAAGGAAGTCACTTAGCAACACTTAGGAAAACACTCCCTCTGGGCACAACTTTGAGAATGAGTGCTTCCTTAAATTTTATGCCCTGGGTACTTAACTCTAGTCCAGGCCAGCAGTATGCTTAATATGTCCTGCTGTTGTTCTCACTGCCATTGCTTTACTTGAAAGCTTCTTCACGTCTCACTTTGATTGTCGCTAATCTGTCTCTCATCTTTGTTTTGCCTCTATGTCATCTCCAACATATCCTCCACACTACTGCCAAGTCATATTTCAAAAATGCAAATTCAACTGTGATTCCCTGATTAAAATATTTTGAAGTCTTCCCACTTTCTAATGGTTAAGAGCTCAACTCCTCTGCATGGCTCACCAGTGCCTTCTTGATTTCTTCCCCCACCTCTTGAACCTCATCTCCCTCTACCTCTACTCTAAAGCTCACACAAGGCAGAACAAGTTGCAATTTCTCCAAGCCACCATGTCTTTGCTTATGCTGTTCCCTCTTGTTCGGAATGCCCTTCCTCCATGTCTTGCTAGTTCCTAGTTATCTTCAGCTCAGGAATCATTTCCTCCAGGAAGAGTTCCTGAACTTCCTACCCATCCTGTTGAGTTAGGAGTCCTCCTGCAAGCTCCCATGGAGATGCCTATAACAAGGTCCCAATCATATTAGCTATTGATATGAGTAAAATGATGAATGTTTTTCTCCAATCTGGATAGTCTCTTGCTGGGACCATGCAAGTTACCTGAATAGACCCTTCTTGAATGGATGATATTGAAGCCCAGACCTGATCTAAGGGAACCATCTTGCCACCTACCCCCATCATGGGTGGTGGTCCTTGATTCTGGTTTCTGTAAGAGACAGGTTTTAACCAGTTGACTTCCAATTGGGGTTTGGCTCACAAGGCAAGAGGTATAGTGGGTAATTAGCTCATTACATGAGTCCCTACTTTAAAGGTATCTTATCTACTAAATGTCAACCTAGTGATAAATGATAATAACTTGGTACTCCCTGGTTGACTCAGGAAAGGACATTCCTTCTCTTGTTCCTAACAATTTACAGAGGACAAAGAAGTTAAAGCTGCAATTTAAGGGCAGAAAACAAAAATAAAACCCACCATTTTTTGAAGCTATAAATAAATTTATTGAAAGACCTAAAAAAGTATATTAGGGTTAAAGGTAAATATATTGAAAAGAAAAAATTATAAATAGTTTTATTTCCCTTGGTCCTCTTCATTCCGTGAATTTCTTGACTGCCCTTCATACATCTGTCTCCCCAGCTACACCATGTAATCCTTGAGGACAAAAACAGTGTAGTTCACCTTTGATTGTTGAGTACATAACTCAGTGTACTAAAAACACAAAAGCAGAGCTGCTTAGAACCAAGGAGGCACATATCAAGGAGTGTCGAAATGTATTTGAAATTTAAAAAGTTGTACTGTGACTTGATATCCCAAGGCAATTAAATCATTGTCTCTTGCTTTTTAGTTATTTATTTTTTGATGCAATAGTAAGAACATGGAAACTGCTGACAGGCAAAAGCATTCATTTTCAGACTTCTAAAGAACATGCCCATTGAGGACCCTTGCACGTCTTGAAATTTTCTAGCTGGAAATTCTTGAGAATTACGTAGCTAGCCACTTGTCCCACACTGGAAGGTAGCACCTATTCAGTGGGAATAGGCCTTCATTATGCGGTTCAGTCAGCTGTCGATTTTATCCCTCATAACCACTGACACACAGAAAAGTTCTGCTCTGATGTACTGAAAAGTGTTACCTGGGATCCTGAATTGCCTTTCTCTCCCTTTTTTCCAGGAAATCCGTGAAAACCCTAAAAGAAGACAAAGAAAATAAAATTCCCATTTAAATGCTCGTGCTGATTTTACGGTACTTGAAGAAAAATGGCTTACCTCTTCCCCATGGAGTCCGTCAACACTGTCATCTCCTGGTGCTCCCTGAGTGACAACAATGAGCACAATCAAGTCAAAGGAGATCTCTGCCAGATGCTTACTGGGAAACTAAGCCCATGAGGAAATCCAGTTTGAGAAGAAACTACAGTACCTTGTATCCAGAAAATCCTTTGGTTCCCTGTAAAACATGAGACATCTCACTGACAAATAGGAGACAGAACATGGATCCCTAGACTATTGAAGCAGGAGGCGGCTGCCTCCTTCAAGAAAGTGATGGTGTATTTCTGTAGTTGCTTTTGGCTCCACAACCACAAAGAGGTTATAGATAGACTTTAATGTAATGCTCAAAACTCCTGCTAAGAAGAGAATTAATCTGTAGATGAGGAAACTAACATGTAATTGGATAAAGGGAAAGAGGGCAGGGAGATGAAAGAGGGCAGGGAGATGGAAGAGGACAAAACGAGGGAGGGAAGGAATGGAGGACAGAGAGAGATGCAGGGGATTTAAAACACTTCCAGCAGAGCCTTACCTTCTGACCCTGCTGCCCTGGACATCCTGTAATCCCTTTATCTCCTGGGGGTCCAGTTTCGCCTCGTCCTCCCTAAGAAAAGGGACCAAACAGGTATCTAAACTGACATTTTTGCCATAAGCTGCCAGCAGTTTACTTTTGGAGAGTGAAGTTGGCATGTATGGACACTCTGAAGTTTAGACAAAGAAAGCCTCCTACAAAGTTTTCATTGACTTCTGTTTCTCCCCTCTGCTCAAACCTGTTCCCCGTTAGCCTTCAGCACTTCCTTTCAGATCTGAGATCACCCGGAGGTGCAGCCTGAGCTCAGCCACGTCACTGACTCATCAGACAGCACAGCTCAGAAGCAGCCTCCCTTTGCAGCCACATTCCAAACACTCTGGAAGTACCTGTCGGCCCTGACGCCTTGCCCAGGGCCTTAATGCTGCCCTGGAAAAGTCAGCATGGCCGATGGGGCAGAAACAAGTCAGTGTCTGGGGACTGGAGTGGAGTAGGAGTTGATAGGAAGTGACACTACTCCAAGCCAGTGCTCACAGGAAGGCCCACAAGGTTGAGCATCCCCAAACTCAGACCATCCACCCAGGGAAGAGCATTCAAGGTCAATGACATGCCCGTCTCTCAGAAAATACTTCAATACGGTAAATGCTACAGTAAAATGAATCTCAAGAGAAGAACAATGTGTTTCGTGAGGGCAGGAGCCCCCTCTTGTCTCTTTCTCCATGTGTCCCTGTGCCAGGCTCAGCTCTGGGTGCACAGCAGGTGCTAATGGTTTGCTATATGGATAAATAATTGTTTAGCAATGAGCTTCATTCTCTCCTGCCTGGGATGGGAGGGGAGAGGTGATTTTACTTTCCTCTGCTTTGCTTTCTTTATCCTGACGATTATTCCCAGTAGAGCAGGAGTCCTTACCTGTGGCCACCGGTTGCTGATAAGTACCGGAAGCTATGGGCTCACAGCCAGCCAGCCTGTCATTACTGCCCACACTGAAAGCCCTCCCTGCTGGCTTAGTGGCCTCTAAGACCCCTCTGCAGGTGTGGGGCGGGTGATTTGAAGCACTCCCCTTATTGGTCATTTTATAAGCTATAATCTTAGAGGACTCCATACATGTTTACAAATGAGGACACTGAGGGTCAAGAAGCTGAATATCTTGTTAGGATTTCACACCTAGGTCAGCCCTTGGCTGTCTGAATATGGAGCTTGTGTTTTCAATCACAACTTGCTGCCCAGATGAGGAGCTGTCCTGGATCGTAAAGGGATAGAGATGCAGGCCAGATGCTTCCTGAACCTTTCCCACCCCAAATGGAGCCACTGTGTGGTGTCAGTTCCTCCAAATCCATTTTCAAAATTTGATTGATGAACCAAGTGAGAATTCTGGTTTTTGGGTCAAAGATTGAGATTCAAAAACCTCTGTGAATCATGTAACCCTGACGCCATGCTTTGGGGGGTGTTCTACCCACTTCCCTTTCCAGGTACTAAGCACTGGACTTCAGGTCCCAAGAGAGCTCCTCGCAGACAGCCCTGCTTTGCCCTGCAGGGGGATAGACAGGAGCAGGCCCATCTCCCTGTCCCACTGATAAAACTGCTAGAAAACACATAGGTGAGCCTGTTCCCACCTTCCCCAAAAATACGTGTAGCAAGTGCCTTGTGATTCAGACAAGAAAAAAGTGAAAGAAAAGCAATTCATTTCCCCCCAAATTATAATAGACATATATAAACAACCCCCACCTACCTCTTTTGTAGGAAAATAGAGCTTTCTATGAAAAAGGAAATCAGTTAAGTGTGGGGAGAGTGGGTCACAGAAACTTACAGGGTCTCCGTCCTCTCCCCTGTGTCCTCTGCTGCCCTTCCCACCTAGAGAACCCTGGGAGAAAAAAGAGAAACATTTTAGCCATCCTCCATCAATTCACACTTGTGAAATCATTGGGTGTTTTAGGCAAGTCCCTCCCTTCAGCTGGGTGGTAGTTTTTGCAGGTGTAGCTGTGAGTTTGGGGAGAGTCTCACATCCTCAGGAGCTGGGGTGGTGCTTATCCTGCAGGAGGCTGACCTTTGGAACTCACCCTGCAGCCCTGGGCATCAGGGCCCGTGTTGTGCCTGGAGGGTGTGCACTGAGGACAGTGGTGGCCACCACAACTCTTTCAGCAGGCAAATCAGTAACATTTCCAAGCAGATGGTTTTGTTTTCTTCTGCGTTTGAGAGCTCAAGGAAGACTGGGCACTTCTCACAAGTATACATCGGTTCAAAGAGTGGTCATCTCTGCCTCACATGTGTGGATTCCCTGCCTCGGGGCTTACTTGTGGCAAGAATTTCATGTAAGGTTTGCTTTCCTCCACTTCTAAGAACAAGTCTTTGCTGCGTGCTCAGTATACCGGGGGGCTGGGGGGCTGGGGCTGGTGATGTTCTTGGAATATAACTCTAATACTGACCTGAGCAAAGTAATGAGAGAGGAAACTGTGCAAAACAACATCCTAACTCAGTAAAAAAAAGTCCAAGATCAATTATCCTTCCATAAGCATAGACACACAGGACTCAGGAGTAAGCATTGCATTTGATCTCTTAAAATAGAAACAAACCAGACTCCTTTTCACTGGGATAGCTTGAAAAAGTACATACAAGTAAATAAAATATAAAAGTACAGCTTAATTATAAAGCGAATGGCAGGGTACCCACCACCCACACCAAGCAATGGGACTTGGCTGGAACCCAGACACAGCGCTCATGCCAATCACAAAGCACTCCCCACCCCTAACCCAGGGAGCAAACACCTGACTTCTATGAGAATTATTCCTTGCCCTTTTTAATACCTCACTACTTAACTATTCATCCCTAGAAACTATAGGTTAGTTTTGCCTACTTTCAATTTTGTATAGATGGACTCATACCACATTTTGTGTGGTCTGATTTTTCTGTGTTTTGCTTTTCTTGGCTATTACTATGTTATCACTATGTTTGTAACATTGGTTTGTGTTATGTGGGTAGCTTTAGCTCATTCATTTTCATCTCCTTTGAGTAGGCATGCCCAATCTGGGGCCTAAAACAGCTTCGCATGTGGCTCAACACAAATTCTTATAACATTAAGAGATTTTTTTTCAACCCTTTTTTTAGCTTATTAGATTCGGTTAGGGCTAGTGTATTTTATGTGTGGCCTATGACAATTCTTCCAGTGTGGCCCAGGGAAGCCAAAAGGTTAGACATTGCTGATAGAGCATTTCATTGAATGAAAATACCATAATATATTTATCCATACTATTGTTGTGCTACTGATCTTTTATAATTTGTTTTGAAAAGGCTACAAATCTGCAACGCTATGCTCCTTTTTCAGTTCACTGGTAGTCCATTGCTGATAAAGTACAACTTCCCTCACTATGTCTAACACCTCTTGCCACCTTTCTTTTTTTTTGTTCTTTTTATTAAATTTACTGGGGTGACATTGGTTAATAAGGTTATATCAGTCTCAAGCATACAATCCTGTAATACATCATCTGTATATTGCATTGTGTGTTCACCACCCAAAGTCAAGTCTCCTTCCATTATCATGTACTTGACCTCCTTTACCCTCTTCATCCTCTCCCCACTCCTTTCCCCTTCTGATAACCACCATACTGTTGACAATTTATGAACTTTTTGTTTGTCTGTTTTGTTTGTTCATTTGTTGCTTTCTATTTTATATCCCACATATAAGTGAAATCATATGGTTCTTGTACCCAAATGGAGAAGATATTTGTAAATAGTATCTCTGATAAAGCCCTAATATCCAAAATATATAAAGACCTTATACAACACAACAAGAAAATCCAATTTAAAAATGGACAAAGAAGGATGCTGAGATGGCTGGGTTGAGCACTTGTCTTGCAACCCCAGCATCCAAGGATCAAATCCTGGCCCCAGCCCATGCGGACCCATATGCTGAACTGGGGTGTGCCCCCAGCTTAGTTTCCACTGTGTGAGACCCTGGCCTTGGTTTCTGCCCTGCGCAGCCCTACTCCAACCTGTGGAATGAAACTTATGTAAAAAACTAATGATGTGCAACTATGGAGACTGCTCTGGGCCCTCCCCTTCTCTCTCTCTCTCTCTCTCTCTCTCTCTCTCTCTCTCTCTGTCTCTGTCTCTCTCTCTCTCCCTCTCAATAACAATAAAAAATAAATCCTTAAAAAAAATAAACACTCGGGAAAGCCGGGACGGCTCAGCGGGTTGAGCGCTCGCTTTGAGGCCATGAGGACCGAGGATCGAATCCCGGCTCCGGCCCAGGCAGGACCCACGTGCTGAACTGGGGAGTTCCCACAGTTCGGTTCTCTAGCTGTCTCTGTCTCTGTCTCTCTCTCTATCTGTCAAAAAGTAAAATAGAAATAACTATGCACTGAAG